>JAJJID010000564.1:0-21623 GCA_022204955.1 Macrophomina pseudophaseolina
TCAGCGGCATCAAAACGAGATCTTCCAGATCCAGCAACGGCTGAATTCCGGGCTTCGTCTGGTTGAGCGCCGCATACGGGAACAAATTGAGTCGAGTGCTTGGGGAATACAGCCAGATTTGGCGGAGGACGCAGAACAAGGAAAAGGTCAGCGGCGTTCGTTTGAACCACTGGATCAGGCACAAAAGCATGAGTCAGGGGAAGGTGTGAGGGACACTCCACAAAAGATAAGCAACCTCCAGATTCCGGCATACAGGACAAATGGCGGAGCAGCGAACAGATCGGCAAACAGGCCATCAGAACTATCCCCAATTGCGCCGGAGACTCCAATTACGACCACTTTTCCTACGGATGCCCAAAACCTCCACTCCTTACCCCGGGAATACTCAACAGAATACCACCCAGTTGCGGGTGCGGCAACTTGGAAGCGCAGGGGACACACGGCTCAACCCGTCGAGACACCAACTAGTCTGGAGCAACGACCTTCCAGACTCCGCCGCCTTGCGAAGACGCTGAGGCTCACAACCGTGGATCATAACGACATCAATGTGATCAAGGTACCGAAAAGGGGTCAAGGGTCCCCTGTAAAGCCAAAATCCGCTGGCAAACGCCGTGTCTCCAGCTTCATGGCTCGCCATCGCCGCGTCTCATCGATGCAGAAACGACGTCCATCACAAGGGAGCTCACCAGATCCTATCCCAGAACACCCGGGAAACTCAGAACCTGCCGATCGACAGGCACCACCAGCACGCCTCTCCCTTTTACCGACTGGTGATGAACACGCCATGGCCTTTTCACAGCTTCCGGCATCCACACCGTATGGTGCGCACTTGCACCCTCACTCCTTCCAAGCAACCCGCACTGCCTACGGCGAGTCGACACCAACACCGCCCCGCCACCCGCCCTTCCCCTTCCAAACCCGAGAAACCCTCTGGCCGCGGCCCTTACCACCGCACCAACAAAATCGGCCGCACCGCACGCGGACGACGAGAATACACAAGAACCACATCTCCCCAGACACGCTGTCGTACTACGGGCTGCCGTGGGAGTGGGATAGGGTGAGTGGCCACAACAGCCCCGACTTCCCCTCAGCCCAACAGTACCACCACTGCCCAATCCGAGCGCTGCCCCAAAACATCACCACCAACATCACCACCACCCCTTCCATCAAGAACACAAACCTTGGCACGGAATCCACCGAAACTTCCAAATCCGCCACACCCACCCCAAAGAAAGCATTCGTCCGCACTTCCCGCCCGGAGGAGGGCGACCCCCTCCTCGACGCTGTCGTGACTAACCTGCTCTTCGCGCGTCCGCCCCCCACAGACCGACAGAGACGCCGTGATCGTCCTGCGCGAAATCGAGCCGTGGGAGATGAGCATTTTGGTCGAGCACACGCGGAGGGCGCAGTGGGGTGGCCGCACGGGGGAGGATGGCGTGGCGGAGGCGCCGAGGCGGCGCATGCGTAGCGTGATCGAGGAAGAGCGGAGGATGAGGGCCGAGGAGGATGGGCGCAGGGGTGGGTGGATAGCCGGACGGGGGCTGCAAAGCCCGTTTTCGGAGCAGCGGGCGGGGAGTGGAAAGAGTGAGGAAGGCGGTCCAGTGGTGGGAGCTTCGTTGACAACAGAGGGCGGAGATGCTGTGGGGGGCGGAGACGGAGGCGGAGAGGCTGGCTGGACCGGGCTGACAGGGGTGGTGGGCAGAAAGGAGAGATTGGCTGGTGATCTGCTTCACTCTGGAACTCGCGTGACGCCTTAGTAGATACGCATAATAAGACGCAGTTTCCTTCGCTTCCTGCAAAATGCTGCCCCAGGTGTGCTCGATCGCCCAGTTGCAAGTGACTTGAACGGATCCAAGCTGAGTTGACTGTATGTGTGTGGTGGCATAGGATAATTCAAAGCCAGCAAAACTTTCCTCTTCTTGCGGTCAGGGCCCTTTCCGGCGCATGCGAAGACGCCCCGTAGGCCTGTCGGTCCACCGTGTATGTTCTTCGAATCCTTTGCCATGTCGACTTCTGCAGCCATGAGGACCAGGGTGGGTGGGCTTATTTGCATGTCGCTTGCGCCGGTCAGGATGCCCACCATTCGGGACTTTTCTGACGCTCGTATGGAGACTAGAGGCAAAAGTCTCAGCAATGAGCGGTCAGCCTCTACTGCAAATTGCTCCGCAGCGACGATGTCCCGGTTGCTTATTGGCAGCGGACGACCAGCCACATCAAACCCTCGCTGCCTGCAACGACTTCGCCGCATCGATATTGTCCGATTGGACGTGAGTGACACACACGAGGCGGTCCCTCCATGATGGCTGCAGTGGACTGGTGGGTGCAGGGAAATGCTTACGGGCCAATTTCATGCATAAACTACGGTTCCATCACTGATCTGCGCGCGTTCTCTTACTACTCGCTAGTTGAATTATGCATGGATGCTTCAAATCTCACTTGCAGTTGGGCGTTTCCACGTAAAACTGAATTGTGAAGGCCATAACAATACATCAGAGATGCCAGATAAACCTTTTCTGAGGGTATGCTCCTTCCGGCTTTTGTTTCAAGACCGGAAGTAGCAAAGGTGGGGAAGCCAGTTGTTCGTATCTCTCAGCAATTTTTTTTCCTTCTTTTCTTTTTTGAGAAAGGCCTTAGCAGCCTTGCCTCCACCTCTCAAGGTCTCGTCCGTGACGGTGGCGGTAGATTTTCATCGCGATGATGACGGCGCTCGTGTGCTCTTCTGCTGTCATCTCTTCTGAATGTGCTTGCGCAATGACGGCTGCGACAGCAGAATTGAGGGGGTCTACTTTCGAGTGAAGGACAAGAAAACCTCTCGTGCCTCCGACGATTGTGTCTTACGTCCGCAGCTACGCGGCCGCTGAATTGTCTTCCACACTCCTTGTGACAGAACTCCTTGTAAATCTGCCCTTTGGCAGCTGTCGAAACCGTGGACACTTCGGAGGCTGCATAATAGGCGCGATGAACGTAATCCACAACGTGAATCCCGTCATACTCAGACTCGGAAGCGGTCGATGCCAAGAGACCATTAGCGTAAGAAGAGGAAGATGAAGGATTGTTTGAGAAGGTGTATTGACCACAACGCATAACTTCGGACGACCATAAATGTGTGGTAGGACATATTAAGGAAGGTTCGAAATAAGCAGACGATGGGTCATGTTCGTGGCTAAGAGCAGAGACGGAAATTGACGTCAGAGGTGGGTTTGAATGATAATACATCCTGGCCCCTATTCCACAGGTATATTCTGTATCTGCAGAAGTGAAGCGGTTTGCCTCAAGGGGATGGGCCGAATGCAAAAGTTGTTGACTCTGTGATAAGGTAGCCTCGCTCCATAGATTGCTTTGAGGCGTAAAGTAGCTGCTTCGTTGTGTGAAAGCCTCCGCATGATTGACTGCAAAGGCCTCCTGCAAGAACAAAGCTGCTTCACACGGCTCGGAACAAAGTTGGCGCTGTTTCTCTTTCGGCTCGAGGTTGTATTCTGTCCATTCATCGATAGCGTTTTCCATGGGCTCGTTAAGATGGGTGCTCGCCCTGGGAACTTGTAGTCCAGCTCGGGACAAAATCGGTGGATTGACAAAGGCGCTCATGTCTCGAGCTCGACAGGTGCGGATGGTCCAGAATGCAAGATGCGTCGAATTTGTGACAGGAGCTTGATGGAGGTGATTGAGGTGATAAAAGGTATTCTCAGTTCTCCAAAGGACTATGATAAATGGTCTCGAGTTCCTATGGATTCTGACGCTCCTTTTTCTGATGAGTCGTTGCGGCTTTTCCGCCTCAGCTGATAGCAGAGCGCAATTGCTGAGTACGGAATACCCAAGAGGACGCTAAAAGCATCAATAGTAATTCCAATTTGGCGTGGGTCTCGGCCGTTGACAGAGCCCCCCGCTGTATGTTAGACACTATGGCTGATGTCAACGATCGCAACCGGCTATGGTGGATGGTGGAGGAGATACTAACATGATATATAAAGCAATGCTGAACCTCAATTATATTGTGAACGAACAAAGCACCACCGAGTCGCAAGGTAGCGCCGCAGATATACTGCAACGCCCTTAGCTTGACCGGTTAGTTGTTTGTAAGAGGAGGAGCAACGGACTGACCATGGAGTAAGTCCCTGAAGTAGGCCCAACAAGGATCATTTCCTTTATCGCAAGCTGCTAGAAGTCCATCTGCACCTCAGATCTGGGACGGCCCGCTAATGGCAAAAGAAAGGAACAAACAGCCGCACGGCAAGGATCATGGATGGATATTCGGACAATTTTCATGCAGGTAAGATGTTATCCTCCGAGCCATCGGTCCCAAGCGTCCACAACGGTAACCGGCTTCCTGAAACTGCGAACACGGCTAATTCTGTTTCAAGCCTTCTAATTGTTTACCGATATCCTGCGCCTCACAAGCGACGGACTGCTATTCGTGCTCATAGATGCTGACGCTGCAGGATTCGTCACATCCAGGGTAAAGTAGACCGGGAGCAAGGCGTAACATGTTCAGCAAACTCGGTAGCTGTCGTGGCGAAGCCTTTCATGTCCCCCGGCATCGTACGTTACAGCCATTGTGCAATGACTCTATGCCTTTTGGCAGGCCTTGCCCCATAGGCAGGTGCTGTGCATCATAAGTCACAGATCCCTGGGATGCCTGGGCGGAGACCAACGTCCTGTCAGACAGAGGCCGTTCTCCGCTACCTGCTCGGACGCATGCGGGTCTGTGAAGCCACGTAAAGGTGCGAAAAAGTGACAAGCATGCGTGCTTGGCACCGCCTCGATGGCGCATCAGCGGTATTTGTGGCGTGAAACACCTCTGGATGGAATCTTTCCTTCGCGAATTATGCGGTCACCTTCATATGAAGGGCCAAATGGCGATTCAAGGTCTTTGACAAGGGGGGAGGCCCTTGAAGCCGAAGCTCAGCTGCAATCAGCCTCGTGGAAAGTGTGTCAGCCAGTCCGCGCATTTATCTTGATCCAGGCATGCAAGGTTGCCCGCTTTTTAAGAGGTGGCATTGGTTGGCTCTGAAACGCCGTAAAATCATGCAGACTGCCTGCTATCATTGAGAAAAACGTGGCAAGATGAACGAACCTCTCGACGCACATCAATGGAATCCGTTGGCTCGTCACAAGACTGCCATGCCTAATCAAACAGGGCAGAACGTCGAAATGTCAACACACCGAAGGCTTTCAGGCTATCAGCGAGTCATAATATACCCGATTTCCGCCTCAAAAGAGCGCTGTGTGAACGTTCGCGCGGCTGCCCAAAGCCGCCGCTGACGCGTGGAACGCAGGAAGGTGGTGCGCCATTCTGCACTTCACCGCACATAATACGAATTCAGCCGTGACAAACCCTTTGCCATGCTGAAGCGAGCGGGGTCAGTCAAGCACTTTCCATTTTCGTATGCCAAAGCCTTGCTTCCCGCAGGCTGTGGCTTTTGCTGCCATGCCGCGGATCACGGGAGTTAGGCGTTCTGCGGACTTGCAGTCTTTCTCCCAGCCAAATAGCCTTTTGGACGAAGTAATTTGCCCACGTTGCGACGGAGGGCGAAATTAAACAGTCAAAACTGCGGGATCCCGGCCACAGAAGGGGAAACGGATATCGTGCTGTCCTAAGATCTGTTGTGCTGTATTCGAATTTGAAGTGCTTGTTCATTAGCCCCTCCTCGTTATTGTACCGAAGCGATGCTGCATATCACTGGCCATGCTTTGTCAGCACAATGCGATTACATTCATCAACAGATCTTCATCCTGGATTTCCTTGTATGGCCGATTGAGTAGAGCTAGTCTTGCATGGTTACAGCACCTGGTTCTTGGTTCCCGTACCTCACTGACCATTCAGGGTCAAGCGATGGCGTTTCACAACCTACTTACTTTCAAAGCGGCCGCAGTATATCGGAAAATGTCCATAGTCAGTCGCGTCGTAATGCCTTGTGGAACTGATCACAACATATGCAGTAACGAAACAAAATAACCGGACGTGGGTTTGGTGAATCTTGGCAGGTGTCTGATGGGCTATAGCATTTCACGAATAGTACGCTGAGCATTAAGTCGCACTCCCAAAGAGACATACAACACATCCGCTGATAGGTAGTAATGGGCACCTGAAATCTGAAGTCTTGGACGGGACTGACCGGGCTGTATTATCCTCACTTAAAAGAACCACGCTACCAGTCCTCAGATTACGGACGAGATTCACCGCGCGCACCAATGGATGGCGCTGCGCTTCATTCAAACCATTGTCCGTGCACCATCGAATACCCCTGCGAAACCGGCGACCATGATACTGAGGAGGGAAAAGAGTAGCGGACATGGAGGTATCGGTGTAAGGCGAGATCAATTTGTAGATCATTTGCACCACGTCCGTTTTGACGGGATCCAACATGCTCATTCACAGCATTCCCAGCTCCCAGGGTGTAAGCTCCGCCAGTAGCACGGTAATCTCTCTTTCTCTTTGGTGACGCCTGTAAGCCTTTCTACACAGTATGAGCCGTACGCAATACTTGTGGTTTGCGGTTGATCTTCTTCGCACAGGTGCGCGCCGCTTGATGGGGCCCGCTAAACAGCATCGCTTCAGAAGGTTTTCACATACAGTTCAGCTTACCCAGCTCTGCGTTGCATGTAGGTCGACTGATCTGCAAACGGATGATACCAGCTTTGGTGTGGTCCCGTTCAGGCCCAATATCTCACAAATAGGGAACTGGGCATACTTAACGATTGGGCGGTTCAATGTTTCGCGTTCAACCATAGCTTGCAGGATATAGATAATCTTCACCGCTATCTTGAGAAGCTCTTGCATCTCTCAAATGCGCTTCGAGATCTGCAAGGCAATTATCCGGCAATCGGAATATTTTATTTGCTATTTTGAATCTTTATCTAACGCCTTCCGCTTCACTGCGCCGGTCTATCCAGCGGCTATCGTAATGGTGTACCTAGGCTTGGCGCGACACTTTGGTCCGCCGCATGGCGACTTCCACGGCGGTTTTCTAACCGAGGTTCCTCAGCAATGAGCACTTCATTTCGATAATGTAAGTGGATTCGTATTCTCTTGTTTACCTTTCGTCGAGGTGAGGATGGGCAGTCGGGGCAGCCATATTATCCATGGGAGGTGGTGGAACATATGCAGCGGAGACGATAGCCAGGAAGGCGGGGGCCACGAGTAAGTTGGTAAGCTTCATGGCTGTTGGTGGTTGGGTTCCGGGTTATCAAATGTATTCGAATAGTGGAGCCGGTTTCGTCGAAGAAGTAGAAGCTAAAGAAACGGAGAGGGCTTAGATGGAAGTGTGCATGGCAGTGATCAGTACATAGAGGCAGGCGCAACATATATAAGATGACAGCCGACTAACCACAGCGAATGACTTGGGCCCCAGCACCGTCCATCAAAACCTCAAGGGTTGAAATGGCGCAATTGTACCAGAGACGAGAAATAAGTCATTTATGGTAACAGTGGTACCAGCTAGAGCAATGGGTGGTTAGAAGAGTGATGAATGGCATGTAAGGAACGAAGGGGCTACAGTGTATTACATATAGTGGGGCAAAAAATGCATTATACCGTCATTGGTTGACTAACTAGATGGGTACAAGAACGGCACCCGTGGTACTAGCTGAGATATTGGACGATTTGGAGGGCTTGGATTTCAAAGGAAAGGCTCATCATTAACAGCTTCGCCTGCGACAGCTTATCCTAGCCTCTGTGTTAGCGATTTGCCATTGATCGCCTCATCATTCAAGCGCCGGTTGCAGTATGATAGGCGGCCGCCAGCCCGCGTCTGTTTCATGAAGATTACGCCGTTCTATCAATTGGTATGAGGCCTGTCTCTGGCATCAATAATCGGCTCTTGATTTCTCAGCCAACGTGAGTCACCAAGCAGAGAATGACGTTACAAGAGCTCGCGTACCAAAACACTTTGTTCACCTCGGTTAACATAATTAGCATCCTTTGCGACAAACAGTGGAAATGCCATTTGGAGGGTGAGCAGCACAGGTCCATCCAGAGAACCACGCTTCCCCCGGCGATTCACGGATTTGTGTTGAGACCGTGATACCGTGGCCCCTTGGGAAATCAGGCTAATAAAACGCGTTTACCTCTCTAGTATATACAAAAATCTTCTGGGACCTTCCTGGTGTTGACATCTTCCCCTCGTCCTATACATATTTCGGGGAAAATTTGCGCGACATTTGATTCACTCATTGTCCCTCTTCCCTTTCTCTTTCCCCCTTAAATATGGAAGCCTAATACTACCTATGTAGCTACCAACGGGTTTCCCTCTACTTGAGCGAGAGTCAGATAATTTCCCATGTCTGGTGGGCGTACAGAATTTGTGCATACAAGTGCGCCTTAAGTCTGCATAATCGACTAAGTTTCGTTCACGAACACGCGTGTCGAGTTACCTGCGTATCCCGACAGTACATCCCTGCCCCTGGATCCTGGGCAGACACGTATCAAATGGAAAATTTGCCCACCTTCTACTTCATTCACCGAGGGTCCCCTTATATCCCCCTCTTTGGCAGGCGTGGAACTTGGTACTAGAGTATTCTCTTGATACCTTGTGTCCACCATCACGTCTGCAATCCTGAATCCATGAAGAAGCGATGGGTTATCGGCTTTGTGGGCTACGCACGGTCTCTGCGTAAAGTCCGACCTTTTGAAACTATGTCTAAGCCTGAATTAAAACTCACTTCTTTCACGACTAAGAGTGAGGATAATCAGCAAGCACAACTGCGGCAAATCGGAATGGCTTGTTCTTAAAGAGACGCTGGCGCGCTTCCTCCCGAGCTTCTGCTGATTTATTGCATGGATTTCCAAGGGCATGGACGCACCAGCAGTACAGAATGCGCGGCAGAACGATGGATGTATAAATTTGGCGCAGGTCTAGGGTAGTTAGGGTCGCGGGTGCAAGATTACCTTGCAGCTTTCATAAATTTCTTTTGAGTTCGGACTGCTGCGTAACAAGTGTAACGACTTAGGAACTGAGAGCCTTAAAACCCCTACGATGTCCAGTCTTTTGATCCAATTTGTGGCCAAGAGATCAGAAGAGTTCCAGCTCGGCCGATTCTCTAGTCTGTGGAACCGTGGACTGAGGAATGAAACGCCAGCCGGAAATACACCTTGTGCACTGCACAGGTGTGGGATATATCAGCCCTCCAGTTTCCATTTTTAAAATAGCAGAGGCTTGAAATTGACACATCAACGAAGCCGGTTGGAGATTCGGAACGTCTAGCTGAATGTGGACTGCAACTATTTTCGTCAACACGCCTTATGTATGCAAGAAATTTGTCTCTATAGCAATCCCGCGGCTCGAAATTTTTCGTAAACCCTGGTTACGCATTGCAAATTGCAGGTGACTATGGGTTATTCTGTGTAACTCTGCTAGGGCTCACGCTTTTTGCAGTGGATCAGACGGAACGGTTCGTGGGTATGACTTCCCTGCACGCCTTGCCTTGCATATGTTCTAGTGGTGAGGGTAATATTTCTTATAAGTCAAAACTGATACAGCCAGAACGCCCTCTCGCAATGAGAGTATATGCCTACAACTACGGTTGCCAATCAGAAAGACACATCGCCAATCAGCGCGTTGTTGCGTAAACATCCTACGGGCTGTTAAATTATTATAGAAGTCTTTGCAGGAAAAGCAATTGCTGTTGCGGCATTTCTGAGGTTCAGCGCTGGACAAATCGCAATCCACATAAGGCATGGTCGTCGTTCGGGCGTGTACGATTTGTGTAGCACGTCGCAGGGGACATCCAGAATCGTCGATATACAGAATCTGGCGCATCTTGTGGCTTACGGTCTGGTTGCTGATTTGACCTCCCCGTTTTCATGCCTTGTAGGGGCGTCAGGCCGGAAAGTTCCCTCTTGTGGCTTATGGCTATTCCTTGCTAGCCCCCGTCGGGCCGGCTCCCCCGCACCCTCTCAAGGATGCGCTAGGAGAAGGGGAATGACCCTCTACTGCATCTAAGGGCCACGACGGGTCAAAAGCTGCCTTATTGTGGGAGTGTAGATTTTAAATGGCAGTACTTTGGGGTGTCTGTGTCAGATGGTGAGCGGTCTATATAAGGATCTTTTTCTCGACTGTCATAATCTACGGCTGCGAAGCCTTCAGAGTCCCGTCAGTCGGTGTCACCCAGAGCTTTCGCTATGAATCATTCTCCTCACGTTCGCCGAGAGCAAGCTATGGGTGTCATTCCGCCGCCCCCGGGGACAGCACCAAATTTTACCGATCCACCGTCTGTGAAGCACGTCTTGGTTGCCACAACAATTAGTTTCACTCTCTTGTCGCTTGCATTCGTCCTTATCCGGCTGTATACCATAAGCTTCCTTGTGAAAAAATCGGGTATAGAGGACTGTAAGTAATTCTATATTCGAAATAGTAGCTAGCGCTAATAACATAGCCATGGTCATTTTGGCATGGGTTAGGATCACTATAACACAACCTAGGAAAGTATTATTTTAGGCTCATGACGTCTAGCTTCTAGCGTTAGGATCTTCTATAGCCTTCAACCTCGGTGAGTAACCACTAGTGATGTCTAATAATACTTATGCTAGGCCTAATCAGCTCTAGAAACATGCTATGGACAAGGATTACATCTATGGGATATTACTCTTGAGACATTCGTTAAATATGGGAAAGTGAGGAAATTCTGTAACTTCTACACTTCAATCCGGTACCATCTGGGCTAAATCTTCCATAGGTCGGCCCAATCGGGTCCACAATGTGCGGATTCTCTGTTATGTTCTCCAAGCTCTCGATCTTGTCCTTCTACCTACGGTTTTGCCAATACCGTAGACTCCGGATGGTCATCTATACCATTATTGGGGTTGTTGTAATATATAGCGCTGTATCTTCTTTCTCTTTTCTATACGCCTGCAGGCCGATGGCAAAATACTGGGACCCAAGAATTACACGCGGTTCATGCATCCACAAACTCGCTATCCCTGTTTTCAACGGCATAATGAATGTCGTTACAGACTTTTTCATCCTTATTATACCGGTATTTATATTTTGGAGGGTCAGGATTTGTAAACGGCAAAGGATCGGGCTGGTTTTGATATTTATGACTGGTGGTTTGTAAGTTCACCAAAACTTAAACCCAGTGGTACGGCATATGCTAAATACCTCGATCAGCGTCGTAGTCGTTAGCATCATCAGGCTGAAGACCAGTATAGACATAATGCATGAAATCGACATTTCATGGCACGGCACTTTTGTTATAACTTGGTGGTATGTGTGGCACAACTCCCATACTCGTTACGGCATAGAACATCTTTCTAATACGACCATTGACTCTAGGGTGGTGGAAATGCATGTCGCCATTATTTGCACTAGTCTGCCAAACCTAAAGCCTTTCCTACGGCGACACTTCCCGAAGGTGCTCGGGTCCAGTTTTAGGACTTCAACAGACACGAACAACGCCGCTACTCCCTCCCGCACCGTCCAACAGTTTCATACAGGAGATGTAGATGAGGTGCCACTCAGCAAAGTTTCATCTACTGGCCAGAATGGTAAGTCTCTAATATGTGGATGAAATTAAAGACAAATGTATTGACAAGCGTGTAGATGGAGTTCAGAGAAATGGATCAACTTCTACTGTCGAGTTAATAGTGTAAGAGAGTTTTCTCGCACTTATGATCTTAGAGTTGTTCCAATGCTCAACAGATCTTGGAATATTTTTTGATATTTGCGGACCAGAAAATATGGTACTGATAATCAAATGGTGGAGTTGAGTCGAACCAAGTTCATTTATCCTGTGCCTTCGCGCTTAGCCATATACAGACTGCAAACTATTGAGATACAGTGACAATTCCTGTTCATTACTTTGTAAGGGGAGAGAAAACAATTCTTGAACGATACAAGCGGGAAAAGATATGAGAACCCAGAAAAGGAAACAAACGCATAGGATGTTATCAATCCTGTCTTAACCGTCGGTACCGTCTCTGTTGCCGAAACCTCTCACTATTCTGGGTAAATTAGAGAACAGCTTTCAGCCTGCAAGCTAGCATCTTACTGTTGGAACTTTCGTGTATTTAAGGTTCAGTAGCGTAGCTTGGCCGTAGCAGGTATAAAAGGGGCCCCGCCCGCCTGCCACGGCTCATCACCAAGAATCTCATTTCACCACCCAATCCAACACTTACATACCTTTGTGTTACATTTGGTGGTGATACCATCAATTGAGAATGAGTGGCATGAGGACTGAGAGGGACGCTTAGGGGAGTCCTCTTATCCGTCCTCTTCCGTGACTAAGCTAAAGTTTATTGTACACACACGTGATATTCCAACATTTTGTTTTACCTCGGCCTCGTCCCCTGGTGACCTCGCTGGATTGTCTGCCTTGCTCCATGCCGGTTGCAAAACATGCCCTCTTTTATGGCGAACAGCGCGCGTCATTGTACTGGGTCACGGCCAGCAACATGATTTTTGAGATGCGTGGGGTCATTTGCTTCTTACCTGTCCGATATACTCAGTAGATAGATGAACAGAACTATATTGGGCCTACCTGTGACTGAAGGGGAAGGGGGTGAAGAAGCGGATAGTGGGTATAGGTTGGTTACAGGTTGGTGTTACAGTCTGGCTGGGGCTTGCACACTGCCGATCAGCCGTCTAGCTGGAGCCTTGCGGCAAGAAGAAGAGGTGGTAAAAGAGCAGATAATGGTAAGATGAGTTCAGGATAGAATGATGTGCGAAGAGTAAGTGGGACTTCTAATGCATTAAGACGTAGAAAGATCGAGGTGGCAAGCAAGCAAGTCTGTAGCATGATTTACATGGGCGAGAAATTTATCTTTATGTGACATGCAGGAAGAGCTGGGATCAAGGAAGGACCTCTGATGCACGAAAGCCAACTACCGTGACGGGCAAGGATGATGTGGGGCAGTGGCTTTGCCAGGCGAAAACTTGTAAGGGTCGCTGAACGGGTGGCAGGTGGTTGAAAGACTGACATTTGGGGATACCTGTGGCATAAAACGACGTCAAACCCCTCAAAAACCGGAGGCCAATTTCCCCACAACTTGTGTTGAGCTGTAGAGACAGACTTTTGCCCGTTCGTAGGCCGGGAAATTGACTATTCCACGCACGAACCGAGTGGACCCAAGGAGTCTTATCGTGCGTTAACCCAGATTTGGAGCGAGTGGGCTACACACCAAGATGTAGGCGCCTGTTGGCCGAATCCTTCACATACATTACAATTTCTTGTCACAGCTTGGGTTCAGGGTGTGAGAGTTACCATGCTCACAAGCGTGTTTCCCCTGAGACAAGCTTGCGGCAACGTCACACCCATCTAGCGACACCAGAATCTCTGCATGCATCCCCCCATGAGACACTTACCTCTCTTCCTTAGGTTTGAATCAGGTGTCCGTGAAGTCCCCTTCCCGCTAATCGACTGCCTTATTACAGTGCCCTTGCGGGTTGGAAAACTATGTCCTCGCTTCTTCAACTTCTAACATCTTCTCCTAATGCTGGCAAAGAAAGGTCATGGCAGCTGAGCGCTTCAGCGTAGCAGGGAGACAGAAGGAACCTTTGCAAGAGCAGGCCCCGCCGGGAATGGATGCAGATGAAATAATGGTTAAGTCGTCTCATCCAAGTAGTCGAAATAGCTGCGGAGAAGTTTGGATGGGGTCCACCAAAATTTAGACGTTTAGTTTATTTATTAAATTAACCGCCGGGTTTGGCACGTACGACCATAGGTCGCAGAATATAGGGCTTCCCGTCCGCTCAGCCGTACTCAAGCTGCGAACCGGCCGATTAGTACTCAAGTGGGTGACCATTGGGGAATCCCGGCTGTTGTACGTTTTTTTTTGTTGCTCGGGCGCTAAAAGTGGATCTTTTTGACCACACAGTGGACCCAAGATGGACCCTGCGCTGTTTCGGCTACACGAATCTCCATGTCGACCTCCGAACATCAAAATAGACTATAAATATTCCTCTTACTCCCGCACCGATGTGGCAAGACGTGTGGGGAGACATCACTGAGACAGTATATACTACGAGATCACGTCAAGATATGAGGCGAAAGCTCCGTAAACTTGGTCGTTATGTTCCATAGAGTAATTTTGCATTGGCCTTATTGGCTATTGATTCGGTCCAAGTCACAATACTCTAAATTATCTCATCAGCTCTTCCTTTTTCCCTTCCTCGTCTCTTCCAAACTGACCTGAGAGGCCCGCACTCGAAAATTCTGCACCTGCAAGAGCCACCGAATAGACACGCCGTAAAGAGTTCTCCGTGAAGACCGATACATTTCATATCAAGAGGCCGTGAAATAAATTCGCTGCATCTTTCATAATATAATGGTCGCAATAAGCCCACTCAAGTCCCTTCTCATAGATACCATCGGAGAACTCGTGCCGGGCATTGCCAAGCCGTCAGTCACGCCTGCAATGGGCCCAAAAGTGCGGGAGAACACCAGCTTCCCTTCACGACGCTAATCGTATCCGCCTACAAGCAGGCTCGCATCGACCCGGTGAAGGTAGGTAAGAGGATCCTTGTCCTCACTTCGGATGAGATCAGCGGTGCCAATAATCAGATCAGTGTCCACTGAAATAATCCACAGGTTTCCGATGTCGAATGCCGCGCACAACCACCCGCGGAAGACGGTACAGAGGTACCGCGGTGGTGCCGGTGGAATACAGAATATCGAGGGTAGGATCATTGCTTCCGCCGCTCTTGTCACTACGAAGTATAATACCTCCAGAAACATCAGACCGCTAACCAGGGCTATCGCCATCGTCTTGATATTAAACAGAAAATTTAACCGCCCGCCACAATGGAGAAGAGGATAAGGGTGCAAGTGATGACGAAGGTGACGATGCCTGCTCAGTCCACCCTGCGATCCTTTTCGCGGGTGGAGCGCTGGTCTATCTGCAAATTGGGGAGCAAAGAATGAGAACCCGGGCTAATGTGGCTAGGATGCGATTGACCCCAGGCGAGTGAACTCCAGCTGACGTACTGAGCCACCACACGTTCAAAAAAGGCTCGGTCATGGAAGCCCCGGCCCAGACGACACAGATGGTCTCAAGGTAGATCTTTCCGAATCTGTCTGCTCAAACTGTGCCGCTGCAGATTATACAGATACGGGAGGAAGTTTTCTTCTCCAGTACATGTAGTGAAGGTGAGAAAGAGGTGAGTATGTGAGATTTGAGCTACCAGATCAGAAACTCATGTGGGCGCAGCTGGCCATGAAGAACCTGACATACCTTTCTCATGCCATCCCCTCTACCGCTTTCTTCGCTCCACCTCGACCGCCTGGAGAAGCTACACCCCGCCAACTTCACGGAGAAGCTGCTCTGGCTCATTGACGGGGCGTTGGAAAACACCTCATATCAAGACAGAAAAGACCGTAGGCGATCAAGCCTATTCTTGGCGTTTCCCATGCTGGAAGCTTTGTGAGACAGCAGGATATTAGCCACCAGAGTCTTTCTGTTCGCACGTATCCTTGCTAACCAATTGCACCGCTGTCACCTCGCGGGTCTGCTCAAGCCGATGAATGCGAGCGAGTGCGTGTTACTTGACAGTGGAATTCCACTGCGACCCCATGAGGTAGGCTCTGGCAGAAACTATGAGATCCAAGCCAACCATGCCGCAGGAAATGGTGAGAAGAACCACCGGTGTATCGAGCCGCGGCAGGAAATCATCCAGCCTCTACTTGCCGTTCTTCTCGGGAACGCTTCCATCGAGTGATGGAGTTGACACCTCGTCTATGAGAGCCTTTCCCGCCAAATCCAGGGCTGTTGTCCAAGCGGAAAAGACCATGCTCTTCTCCATGTCATCGAGGCGGATGTCCCCCGCCAGTGCTTTCACTTTTGTCGAAGTGGTTTGCGGGGAATATTTTGCAATTGAGAGTAATGGACCTGACTGCGACTGCTCTTTTGTAGCTTTCCATGATACGGTTAGAATTGATTTTTGCAATGTTGCAGCATTAATGCTGCGTAGCATGCATGTGTAGTGGATTATGGCCACACCAAGATGCTCTCTCGGCGCCACTTCTTCCCTATTCCTGGGAGCAGCTCCATCGAGGCTAATTATGCATAGCTTGCAAAAGACCCGCGCGAAATATTTGAGGCTAAAGAGGGCATTAGAAGCCGGCCGTGAGTTCCAACATTCCTCAGATATGAATGAAGGCTCTCTCTTGGCTTGGCTGAGACTTCAAGTATGCACACGATACGAAAGATATTGATGTGACGGAGCTTATTCAGCAACATGCCGCGCGGAATCGTTTCAGATGAGGCGGAGTCCTCGAAATAACGGACTGTAGCTACTATTGCTTCGTTATGCAACTCTCTTTCCAGACAAGCACATTCGAGTCAGTAAAAATTTTGGGGTCCGGGAGGGGGGTGTGATGGTATTATTCAATCTCCTGAGAACAATGAAAGGGAAAAGAGTTTTCGTGCGTCGGATCGCTTCGTCCTCTGCATGATCTTCACGCAGGCGGATTATATCCTCGTTGTAGCGAGCAAAGCTATCGCAAGGATGTATCCGTAAAAACTGTAGGAGGGGGCAATGCCTGAAAAACGGTTTTATGTGGGGGTTCCAGTCATCTCCCTGACTTGTGTGCGTCCACTTCCAACGCCGCGACGTCCGCCGCGCCGTCACACTCCCAGGAGATACTAGCATTGTTGGCTGGTATCAAAATATTCAGCATGTCAGATTAAAGTGATTCTAGCGTCTCAGGCCGTTCCTTTTTTACTGGCGCTTCTCTGCCCCTGACATGATTATCCACGCCAAATGCAACATTTGCCCGCTCTGTTCGAGGCTGAAGGCACCGCGGACGTATTGTAGCAAGAGGAAAAAAAAAAACACCTCACAATTGGGCAGTTGTTGCAGCTTACCCCATGATGCCTATATGCATACGAGAAGTCCGGTTCTTTCTACATCAGCCTCGCATCCCAGCCATCATCGATCTCGTCGTTACTCCAGGACCACGTTCAGCGAGAACCATTCAGAGATGTCACGCATTACCCGGCTCATGCTGGCCGTCGTAGCCTTGCGAAAAAAGAACTTCAAAGAGCTTCTCTAGTCACTGTGACCTCACAATGTCTCGGGTGCCCGAGGCCCGCCTGCGCATCCAAGGTCAGCACGGCAGCATCGTGTCTCTTTGTTACTGGCACGCTTCCAAGGCAGCCACGAGGCGAAGCCGCTCCGTTACATCAGCCTTGAGGGCGCGAAAGAAAAGGCCAGAAATTGTCCGATCCGGCTGAACCGTCTGGCGCGCGCCTCGCTTGGCGGAGCGGGGGCGCGGAAGGGTGCGGCGGCTCTCGAGATAACGCGATGTCGAAAAGCTCTTAGCGCGCTTACGGACATCTTACATGGGCAGGGTCAATGTGCCGGCCCGTTTTTCTGCGCGAGGTATGGATGACAGGCTGCGCGCAGGGCGTTTCTCCTATGATGAGATGTCCTGGGTTGCAGAGGTTGATTTCAGGGGATAGGCTAACATTGTGAAGATGTCGATTGGACGTTGATACTGCTATAGCTCCATAAATAAATAGAACAATGAAAAAAAAAGAAAGAAAGATTCGTGGCGTCGTAACACGGAACGCAAGAAAGAAAAAGAACCAAAAAATAGGTGTGCCAGCGTCGGTAGGCCTACACATTCAACCGCCTACATCGTCAGTTTGACCCAGAGCCTCTCCTGCACCTTGTCTTCGATCGCGGAGGCAGGTCTTCATCACGATGGTGCCTGCGCTCGTGCTCCCTCCTTGTGTCATCCCGCTTGTACTTCTTCTCGCAGCGCCTGCCACGGCACTGGAACGACGGTGGCCTTGTCTCCTGTAAGTGGCACGATCCCACCTCATGCCGCTTGCGGTTGTGCTTAACATCTGCGGGAGCTCGACCTTTAAACTCTCGTCCACAGCCGAGGCGGCAGGGCTCCGTGTGCACCTGTGCTACTGCTGATCCTGTGTCTGGGGAAGAGTCGTGGCTGTATGGCGCGTCCGAAAGGCTTGGTTGCTCCGCAAGCTGGGGGACGGAGAGATCAGTAGCGCGGTCGAGAGTGTGGTATGCGGAAGCTGTTGCGATGTGTGATAGGCTCCGTTGACGGGAGGACCTGGCGGATAAGTCCAAATGATTGCATGAGATAGAGAGTGTCTGTATAGTTGATTGCGCATTTTGGTCGTACCCTTCGACGGGAGAGCAAAGGATGAATGACGGTGGAACTGTCCCTTCAAATCCTTGATGATGAAGATGGTGATATGACGCTTCGGCGTGACCCAAGGGCTGGTTGTGTAAGCTGAATCTTGTTGTGCCGGGAAGGTTTGTCGACGAGTAGTACACAGGAAGACATGGAAGTTGCGAGTCCCATACACCTCGAGACATGGTTCCTTGCCAAGTTGAGTTGGCGTGCGGCATACCAGTCGGTGAGCCTTCATGGCGGTTTCGAAGCGACGCAAGGTATAGGCCATCCTTGGACACGATCGGGTGTGATGGCACTTGCGGTTGACCAGTAGCATTGACTTTTTTGACATCGAGGTCAAATGGGAAGACGGCATTCTTCATCAAAGCGATACCCAGCTGTGGTCCCGCACAAGCTCCGGCGGGAACCCACCCTTCGTAAAAGCTGTGTTCTTGGGGCTTGATGGATCTGTACAGATTTTGGTCATCGGATTGCTCCAGATTTCGCTCAAAACCGGTTTCAATATGGGGCTCAGAAACTTCCAAGTGATAGATTGATGATGCCGAGGCTGAGTCTGGCGGAGGGGCCCGAGGGATTAGGCCATTCTGGGAGGTCATCGAAGTGCCTTCCTGGTGCAGCGAGCTCGACGGAGGGGCAGTAATGATTGAGCTCAGGTACGAAGCTCTTGTGTGGGAAAGGATCCAAGTAGGTGATGGAGTCTCAGAAGCCTCCAAAATCAGTGTAGAGTTTCGACGATAACCAGCTCTCTCCACTGTTGAGGTCGTCGCGGCCGGATAAGAGTTCACTTTGGTACTGAAAGCAATGAGCTTATGACGTAGGCTTGTCTCAATACCAACTTACCGGCAGTTTTCAGATGAGAGCTTTGATGTTCTTGGGCAGGTACGTTCGGGCGGTCGCTCTGGTGGGAGGATGAGAATTCGAGGTTGAGGCTGAAGACGGCAGTTCGCGCCCCGCCTTACTCTGGGTACGGTATCTCAAGAGACAGAGTTCCACTGCTTGACATAGACACGTATGCCGAGCTTAGAGGACTTTTTAAGGAAAGCAGAGGGAGCTTGCAAGCGCCGTCGCAGTACATAAACTTGAATAGTGATCTGCGTGTCAAAGGTAAGCACAGCATAAATGAACTTAGTCTCCGTTGTCAACAATTGCACGCCATGGCGAAGGAAGGATCAGCGCAGACTGTCCGGGCGGTCCGCCTGGGACGGGCCGCCGGACGGGGCTGCACAACGGCAGAGGCTGAGCAGAACCCCCCCGGGAGTACTTCCAGAAAACCGATCACGCGCTGCAGAGCTTCTTGCCGGTGAGCTATACTGGGTATTCCGTTGAATGACCGGCAGCGTCAAGTAGCCACTCACAAACTCGGCGTGGGTGGGACGCGGAAGAGTCCACCAATCACTTGATCGGCATGAAATGCCTACGCGCCAAGGGGTCATTGTTGCCCATCACGGGTCGAGTAACTGGCTACTGATCATGAACCGGATGTAAGCGTTCGACTCGGCAGGGTTACGTAGTCATCAGCCTCGCAATCCTCCGGCGTCGATGGTAAATGCGTAGGGTGAAGTGGTGCCGTGCCACGGTAATGTTCTGCCTGCTGCAGCAGTTTCTGAGCACTAAAAGCCATTAGCTGCTGCGAAAGAGCTTTAAGATGGAGGACAGACATGACTGGATGATGGAACGACATTATCTGATCCTTGGCGATGACGTGTTGTTGGATGTTGGACTGTTGCAGTAGCCGAGGGATTGTTGGAGCGAGAGTAGTAGCATTTCAGGTGGATGAATTTAAGTAGGAGCTGTTTAGAGCAAAGCAGTAGCAAAAGAGCTGAAAACTGAGCAGTGCCCAGCAGAGGCTTATGAATGAGAGAGATTCCTCCATTTATCCGTGAACCGCTCTCAAGGCCGACTTCTCAGAAATCAGCCTCACATGATAGGCATCCACACCGACCTGCTAGAGACCAAAACAGGAAATGGGCTTGCCGATATCGAGCGGAGGAATGGCGCTTCCTGGTGTTATTGGCAAAAAAGGCGCCAGTGGCCATCATGCTGATGGACGACAAACGAAAAGAGGCGCTTAGGAAGCATCACAGGTGCAAAATGATAGACGCTTGTTCCACTTCTGGCACTGCCTGCATATAGCCAAGATGAGAATCCCACATCTCTTCAGGGTCTGCGGCGAAAGCGAACAGTTGCGGAGAGTGGGTTCTGGCGGAAGCTTGCAAAAAAGGCGGCAACAGTTCTTCGGCTTCCTCATTCATGAGCTGCTGGCAACACTTGCCGCTGACGCACAAAATGCGTAAAGGCGGTGCGCTACGCTGCACTACGCCGCAATGGATATGCTTTTGTCGCAGAGGGGCTCTTCGGATGTTCCATTGAAGCGAGCGGGGTTCAGCCATCATTTGCCTTTTTCCGCTTCGCTTCTCGAATCCTCGCATGTGATAACCCATCAAAGGCCGCGTGTCGCGACGAGCTCAGACGCTTCTTTTGGGATGGTGTGCTTTTGGAGCCGACATTTTCAGAGCGTCATTCGATGAATTGAAGTCAGAGTAATTGCTTAGACGTGGATGCTCTAGTCTGATTACGCTTACATCCGGAAAAGGTACTTCAACTCTACGCGCACGTGCACTTGCCCTCCAGCGCTTCAGGAGCCGTAGCGGGCAAATCTTGAAGGGTTGTTCATGACAAGCTGAAGGTTGAAATTCGGCACTGCGATGCGTACTTACCTATTAAATCGGGAACGAACACTGGATAATGCGGCATTTCTCCTGACTTCTGCAGCTGCGAACATCAGCGCCGTGGAATGCTTGATCCCATACACAAGGAGGGTCGGGCACGCTGTCCAAGCACCACCGGCTCGGTTCGTCGCCTCACGAAGCGTTCTGATGGCGTCGGTGCATCTCCGCGGGCTGGAAATGGGCATCCCGAGAGACCTATCGTCCGGAATGTGGGATGGCGGCTCGTGTTGCAGAGCCTGGGCGGTTGTCTGCATTCCGGAGGAAGGAAATTTTGGCTGTAGCGGAGTGGGCCTTGGACGAGCTCTGGGCGCAGAACAAAGATGTATGTGTCTCCATTCCGAGAGGAACAAGACAGGTGAGCCTTATCAGTAGCAATTCTCAGGCCAGAACAGGTAACGGAGTGAAGTGTTGCGCCACCTGGGATCTTGGACGAAGATTTAAACGCTCCCTGTGCATCGTATCGCCGATGCGTGGGGGATTTAGTTGACTTATTCTTCTTGAAAAAAAAAAAAAATTCCGGGAAGAGCTTCGGAATGCTGGATGCAGAGCACGCAAGAGACCGCCTTCGGCAAGCTAGACCCAAGCAATTGGTAGAGCCGCCTTGCCGTACCTTATCCGGACGAACTAATGGGGAGCAAGTTGTGCCTGGCTAGGTGGTTTTCAGATTTTTTGCTTGGTTCATTCCGCCCTGTGGTCTAAGTGGCAGTGATTCCGTGCAGAAAGCCGTTGTGGGCGGAAACATTGGGTGCAATGCAAGAACTCTTATGAATACAACCATTCAGTCCGGGCAATGGA
>JAJJID010000565.1:0-21510 GCA_022204955.1 Macrophomina pseudophaseolina
GTAGTACAGCGTGAACCACCACGCGCCCAGCGGCGAGGCCGGCTGGCCCCCGCCGCGCGTGAGCACCGCCGCGCGCACGATCGCGATGATTTCGAGCGACGACTCGAGGCAGCAGTTGAGGTTGTAGGCGCCGATCTGCTGGAGGAGCGGGTTCGCGGCGCCGCTGCCGCCGTGCGCAGAGGCGGCGGCGGCGGCGGTGTCGAGGATGGAGGTGAGGATGGGGCGGTGGATGAGGATGCGGAGGTTGAGGAAGCGCAGGGCAAGGACGGTGGTGAAGCGCGTGTGGATCAGGGAAGACGCTGGGGAGGCTGGGAGGCTCGGGTCGCGATGGTGGTGCTGGTGCAGGTGCAGGTCGGAGGGCAGGTTTGCTTTCCAGTCTTGCAGTTGGGTTTCGAGGGCGTAGACGCGGTTAATGGTGTCGGTGACGGGGATGGTGGCGGTGGCGCAGCCGAGATTGGAGTCGTAGCAGCGGGTGATGGTTTGGTTGAGGATGGCGTAGAGGGAGATGGTGGCGTTGAAGAAGAGGAGGCTAAGAGCTTTGGAGCGGTGATCGACGGCGCTGGTAGTGGTAGTGGTAGAGGGGAGGGGAGCCTCTGGAGCGGGCATGTCGATTTTGATGTATTCCTGCGGAATGGAGGGAGGTCTTCCGAATGTCATGCTGAGGGTGCTGTCGAGGATGATGCAGCCATACCACACGCGCTTCCTGTATTCCCTTTCTACAGGGGTGAAGGCGGCTGATGCATGTTGGCAGTGCAAGCCTAGCTGGAGAGCACCCTTGACGGCGAGACCATGCACCATCCAGGTTTGCAGTGATTTATGGGATCCTTGTAGGTATTGACTTGTGAGGAGTTGCAGTTGAACAGTCTCCAGGTTTGATGCACGTAGCATCTGCTCCCTGCATAGCGCTATTGACCGCCGATAAAAGACATCCGACTGCTTCTGTCGTTCGAGATAAGATGCGTCCGACGATGTACTGATTCCAAAAGCCAGCACGATATTTAGCAGGGCAAGCCATGTCTTCTGCACAGGGTTTGCGCCTTTACGCCTCATCTCTTCATACCTCTGGCGAAAGGTGCCTTCATGGATGAAGGGGAAGAGCAGGCCTGTATTGGAGAAGTATGCGTCCAGCAACCTCCGCACCTCGGCGTCTGGTGGGAGGCTGAAGGCGCTGCTACCGCTCAATTTATGAGTCTCTGTGGCCAAGGACGCATTGTGCTGCGCAGAATTGCCAGTGCTTGAGAGAGACGCTCGTCTCGATGCTCTGACCATGTCTCCTTCTAAGGCCCGCGAGGGTGCGAGAGATGAGTTTCGTTGCGGGTTCGTCTCAGAGGATAAGCGACCTGCTGTCGGCGATATTCGGGCAAGGGCGGGCCCCAGATGACGCATGAATGCAATGTTTGACGAAGGCCCCAGAAAAGCCGCATCTTCCTCGTCTGCGAAGCTGAGAGAGCCAATGCCGTCCGTTGCTCCTTCGACCTCATCACTACAGTGCTCATACTGGAATGCGATTGCTGATGGTATAGCAATCCTTTGATCTGACGATGCTGCTTCAGACTCTTCGCGCTGCTGTTGTGGCTGAGAAGGCGGCATCGTTGCCAGGCTGTTCGGGGGACTGAGTGGCCGGCCATTCTCAGTTGCGAGAAGCCGTGATTCGACACGCTCGAGACGGGCTTCCAGGTCGGACAGGTATTCCTTGCCGACAATGACGTTCGATGAAGACGACGACTGTACGTAGCTGCACTCAAACCCCAGCGTCTCACAGCCGGAACACTTGGGCCGCTTGCCGTCACACTATCCCACATTTGACCTGCTGTCAGCGTCGGGGAATGGCAATCGGCCGAAAGAGGGAAATGACACACCCTTGATTTCCTACATCGGCAGGTTGAGCATGCCAGGGCTATGCGACGCCTCTTACTGGATCCTCCAGTCCGATCGACGTCTGAATCATCTCCGGTATCCGCTGGCCGGCGGGGTGGCATTCTGATCGGAACGTGGAAGTGAAAAGTGGAACGGTGGTGTGAAGGCCGGCAGAAAGGAAGAGTGACGCCGGGTAAGGAAAGGGGGAGCGGTAGCGGCGTGAGATCCAGAACTTTGCCGGGGAAGCGAAGGGAGGGGAGTTTAATTGATCATGAACGGAGCGCATGCCGGTGGTCACAGCGGGGAAATGCCACTAGAGACTGGTGCGCCACAGTTTTGAACTGGACGGCCCTCTCCCTTTTCTGACGCTATTTTGGTAACTTACGTGCCCGTTCGTGGCGCGGCGTAGTTTTGGCTGGGGTGGGCAATGCGGAGGACTACGGCGGGGATACAGCGGGGAGGGCTTTCCGATCTATCCCCGCGCTTCCTGCATCCTCGGGCCTGCACAATCGAACAGCTGAAGCACGCCACAACTTCGGACCATTTGCTTCAATACTTGATAGCTCCCCTCTCTTCTGGAGTTCTACAGGTAGGCAAGGGTTCGCATCAAAAGATTGGAAGCATCATGAGAACTGCATGGCAGAGGCTGATCCGTTTCGTCGCAACTGACGGCCGGACTCTTTACGGTGAACCAATCCTGCCCAGTCCAGACTTTGACCTTGGCAACACAAGGCCCGAGACCAACCTCAAAGCAAAGATCATCTCAGGCAAGGACCTTTTCGACACCACTGGGGCCACCCACGTAACAGAGGAAATTGCCACTGTCCAAAAGCTGCTCGGACCATTGGCGCAGGAAGACGTACCCATCGTGCGCTGCATCGGCCTGAACTACAAGACCCACAGTGAGCATCTGAAGCCAAACATGAGGACACTTAGTTGACCAGCATTTTCGCACAGTCAAGGAAGCAGGCCGGACACCTCCACCCTTTCCCTCCCTCTTCTTCAAGCCCAACACCTCAATCCACGACCACGACGCCGACGTCGTAATCCCCAAAATCGCGCAAGATGACCAAGCCGATTACGAAGGCGAGCTATGTGTTGTGATCGGGAAAGACGCGAAAGACGTTTCCGAAGCCGAAGCGCTCGACTACGTCGCCGCGTACACCGCCGGCAACGACATTTCGTCGAGAAAGCTCCAGAGAGACCCCGCTCTTGCCGGTAGGGTGCCCCAATGGGGGTTCTCCAAGGGGTTCGACACCTATGCACCTATTGGGCCGGTGCTCGTGTCGAGCCAACTGATTGAAGACCCTTCAGCCTTGCATTTGAAAACAATTGTGGATGGAGAGGTCCGGCAGGATACCGAGGTTGCGGACCTATTGTTTACTGTGCCTCACATTGTGTCCTACTTGTCCAATGGAACGACCTTGAAAAAAGGGACTGTCATTATGACAGGGACGCCTGGAGGTAAGTTGGGATTATGAAGTGGCGAGTCCAAGTGCCCATTGCTTACTGTCACTACAGGAGTGGGAGCTGGGTTGAATCCCCCAAAGTATCTTGTACCTGGTACAAAACTGGAAGTCGAGATCCCGAGGATCGGTACCTTGCGCAACGGTGTGCAATTTGCATAGGGCAATGCAGCTTGTTAACTTTGTAGCATATGATTATCTATCATCTATGAAGGACAAGTCAAGTAGAAACAAGCATGATACCACCTCCACTTTAGACCACCCCTTAACCAGCCCGCTCTTTCGACATTGCCTCCAGAGCCTCTAATTCCACTCTGCCTTGAGCTCTGGCAGCCTCATAAGATTGGCGGTACAAGTGAATCTTCTCGTGGAATATAGCTCTCTTATCATTCCATCCAGTGATTCTCCGGATGTTTTCCGAGGAGACCCACTCCGAGAACCCTGCCATGAAATACTCCAGACCTTTTTCATCGTGTCTCTCTTCAGGCCGGAACTTCGCACCTCCGGAAATGCCGTACTCACCGACCAGCGCGCCCGCGATCTGCCCCAAAGTCTCGTAGCGAGACCCAGCGATATTGAAAACCTGCTGCCGTACTTGACTACGGACCTGGTCTTGGGAAAGCGCCACATATGCTTCCGCGCAGTCATCGACATGCGCGCTGTGCAAGATGGTCCTCGCCTCTGCAGCAAATTCCAGCACGCCGACCTTTTCCGCCTCCTCGGCTTTTTTGAAAAAGTAACCGTATCCGCTGCCGCTGTAACCGAAAAGGTTGGGCGGACGAATGACAGCGGCATCAAAGATATCTCCATACTCGAGAATCTTGTCGCAGTTCAGTGCACGCTCGCTCGTGACAGCGGGCGGATTCAGTTGGTCCGCTTCGGTGACGGGGTGTAGGCCCGGTGTACCGTCCAGACCCGTCTCGCCGAAGTCCTTCATGCCGGAGGTGAGGAGGACCAGCGGTTTGACGCCATGCGTCTTGCTGAAGTCGGCTATGGAGCTTGAGAGGCTGATGATTGTTTCGAGTAGCTGGAGGAAGTCCCAGAATTGGTCGATGGAAAATACAATGGCGCTGAAGTACTGAGCTTTCGTTTCGAGAGTACTAGGGAGGGAGGGATCATCCAAGGCTGCCACTATTGGCGTGATTTCACGTGCAGCGAGTTTTTGGATATTCTTCGCATTGCGAGTCAAACCGTAAACTTCCCACCCATGGCGGATGTATGCGCTGCTGATTGCGTGGCCCAAAAAAACCTACAGAACCAACGACCAGGGCTTTGTGTGGTACAGACATGATTGATTCTTGGGAATAGTCGCAGCAGAAAGGTGTATGCACAACACTGGAATATCTGCCGCTTGCTAAATACTCGCCATACCGGGATCGGGTACGAGATACCCGGCTGTTTGAGAACGTTGGATAAGGCCCGAAGGGATTTGGCATGATTAAGGTCGCATTGGCCGGTTTTTGTCCGAGCGGACCTACTTGCTAAAAGGAATCAAATATTGGCCCCATGGTCCGTCAATGTGCTTCATTGATCGCCACTTCCGATCAACTAATTTACAGCTGGATACAAGTGTGAGAACTCCACAGCTTAGTGGCAAGATCTACATACTGTCAATGCGCCAGAGCCCCATTGGTACCATTATGCTGATGAAAAGCCCTCCAAGCATCCCGAATGGCTGCTTCAGCGTCATACCCATAACACCACAGCTGTGTTGCAGGGTCGCTCCACTGGTTCGCACTTTCAACGATTACCCTTCCCTCAATCTCTGCTCTCATGCTTGCGTCTCTGGCACGCTGCACTGGACCATCTGCGAAATGCCAGATGACCCCGTTCAATAAACTTGCCGTCTGCATGTCCCCTGCACGCTTCATTCTCTCTTTCTCGAAAACACTCAACGCTTTCGGTACATCTTTCCGGCCGTGAGCTAAGCTCAGAGCTTCGGCAATAGCCGCAGCATCCTCAACAGCCATCGCAGCCCCTTGAGACATGTACGGAAGCATAGCATGAGCAGCGTCGCCAAGAATTAGAAGCTTCTTCGATGGCGCGATCCATGTTGGGAGTTTTGATCCGCTCATCAAGGGCCATTTAAGAGTCTTCTCGATGAGACTGATCACCTTTACCAGTCTTATTCTGTGAGTGGCTTTCCATGAGTATAGTGATGGAAGGAACTTACCTTGAATCCCAGTCCTGGAAATGGGCACGCATATCCTCCAGTACTTTGTCGGGCTGCGAGACCTCCGCGCCAGGAGGATCTGGGTGCGAGAGGACCATATTGAAAGCTTTCCCTCCTGCTATACAGTACGTCATGCAATGTCTATCTTCGCCAATCCTGCGTGCAGTGAGCTTTAGCTGGTAATATCTAATAGGCTGTGTCTTACCAGATATTGATCCCGGGCCTTGCAAGTAGCGCCGCCAGTTCTGGATCTTCGCGCATTTTCTCCACCGGTACAGTTGCTCTGTATGCGGCAAATCTCGTTTTCTGTGCCGGCATGTCCTCTCCACCCAGAACGACCTGTCGCGCAGTTGACCTCACACCATCCGCAGCGATGACGAGGTCCGCAGTAAAGGTCTCTCCATTTTCCGTCTCCACTGAGGGAGCATCAGGGTCATACTTCACCACGCTCCTATTCAGTACGATCTGAGCCCCGTGCTTCTCCGCCAGTCGGTGTAAAGCGTCATGGAGGTGCGCGCGGTGGACAACATAGTACGGTGCGCCGAAATTTTCCTCGAATTCGGGTTTTAGCTTCGTATAGCCAATCGCTTCTCCAGTTTTCCATCTGCGGAAGGTAATATCCTCAGGAGCAATGGCTCTCCCTTGAAGATAAGGGCCTATGCCCCAGGAGAGCAGTAGCCGAGCTGAATTCGGAGGAACTTGGATCCCTGCTCCGACCTGCCCTCGTCAGCGGAAATACTCGGACTCCATATCTATCACCCACTTCACTCAACTCGGTTGCTCTCTCCAGGACTGTAACGGAGTGTCCACGCCTGCTTAGGGCGACTGCGGTGGCCAGTCCGCCCAAACCTGCACCCACTACCAGAACATTCAGTTGGAGGCTGCCTTTACATTGTTCCAGGACCGTGGTCTCGGTGGGCGCCAGTCTGTCCAAGAAAGACAGGCAATTGGTCGGATAAGCCACATCTGTAATCTTGAATCAATTAGCTGCCGCCGAAGGCCAAGGAGAGAAGATCCACACCAGCTTGTCCAGTTCCGATGTGTGACCGTTCATCTTGTTCACGCAATTCCGAATGCTTTCTCAGACATCTTACGCAGCGGGAATTCACCCGCATTTAATGGAATATTACCATTCGGAAATGCTGTGGCTCGGCAGTCCTCACAACTGCCGATCTGTGTATTCCGAATTCCCGACCACTCCCCGAATAAGCTCTCCGCCTTTCCCCCGCAATGATCGGTCGGCTAATCGTTCCTGAGCTTATCGCTCTCCGGCTTTCCGGGGAAGCCGTCCCGGGGCACTTCCTGCTTAGATTATATGGCCAGAGATTCGGTCCGCCCCAGTACCGGAGGATCCAAGCTTCATAATTCCAGTAACTCGAATTAACAATGTCAACCATTACACAGACCACACGCAATGGGGCCGCTGCCCAGCCTAGTGGCAAAGTCGCTTCCTACGAGAAGCTCAGCGAGGGCATGAAATCCACCGCGACCCTGCCGCTGTGGGAGCAGATGAAGCGCCTCAACCCTCCCCTCCCCGAGCCACGCACAGTCCCGCACATCTGGAAATACGACGACGTGCGGCCGCTCCTCCTGCAGGCCGGCCAACTCGTCACCGAGAAGCAAGCTGAGCGGCGCGTCCTCATGCTCGTCAACCCCGCGCGCAACGGTACGCCCTCCACTCTCCTTCCTTCGCTTCCCTCAAGTGCCGTCTCGCTTTCTTTTCCTTCAGCACTAACAACCTTCCAGAAGCCCCTTTCACGACAGACACGCTCTACGCGGGCCTGCAGCTGGTCATGCCGCACGAAACCGCGCCCGCGCACCGGCACACGGCCTTCGCAATGCGCTTCATCATCGAGGGCAGCGGCGGCTTCACCGCCGTGCACGGCAAGCGCGTGCCCATGCGCCGCGGCGACGTGATCCTCACGCCCACGTGGAACTGGCACGACCACGGCAACCACGGCGAGGAGCCGATGATCTGGCTGGATGGACTGGACCTGCCCAACTTCGTGCACTTCCCCGTGCATTTTGTGGAGCATTATCAGCACCCGAGGTACCCTGCGGAGGAGGTCGATGTGGAGGCGTCGCCGATTGTGTTTCCTTGGGAGGGGATGAGGAGGGCTTTGGATGCTGTGGAGGGGCCGTGGGCGTCGCTGCCGTATTTGAAGGGGGATGGACGGGAAGGTGAGTTGATTTTTGGCTTTTCCGTGGCCTTAATTTTGGGGAGAACGTGTGCTGATAAGTGTCTTTTGCAGTCAGCCGCATCATTGGTGGGTCGGCAGAGCGCCTGGTGCCGGGTAAGACGTCTCCGGTATTCCGTGAGACCTCTTCCGCGGTATACCATGTCGTTGAGGGTTCGGGATGCTCTGAGATCAACGGTGAGAAGATTGGGTGGAAGAGGGGAGACACTTTCTGCATCCCTTCATGGTATCGGTACCAGCATTTTGCCTCTCCGGGTGAGACAGTGTATTTGTACAGATTCGATGACAAGCCGATGCTCAAGGCGTTGGGGTTCTACAGGACTGAGGAGACGAGTGAAGAGGCACTCCTTTCTGACTAAGTCAGTGGAGGGGAGATGGCTGTACAGATACAGTAGAAACATAAGTATCTGTATATAACCCACAGAAACTTAACGTGCCAATCATGCTCCTGGGAACATCATTTTGCTCGGGCTTTCCGTATGATGCCTTCCGCTCCACTTCAAGCCGAAATGGCGACGAAGGTGGGGAGGTGAATCAGACGCATCGCTACTTTTCCCTTTCGGACCGGTGGCCTGGGGAAAATGACTGGCAGAAAGGGACTGAGGCCATATTTCCTTATGCAACAGAAGCTAGCTACAAAGCGCAAGCTGCTCTTCCATGGGTTTGTCTTATATATTGGGCATTTACTGCCCTTTCGTATCAGATATACAAAAATAAGAATGAAACAAACCGGAGTGTACGCGTGTCATGCTTCGGCGTCTTTTGTGACATGGGAGTTATTGTCGGTAGCAAAGAGAGAGCTCGGATATATCTCCATAACGGCAATGTTTCTATTTCCGAGGGCTAGCCGTGGGGTATGAGCGATTCTGTAATCTCGACAACGGCCTTTCATGGATATCGCTAACACAACCTCCGGGAGTAGTTTACTGGATGGGAAGTACTATCCTCGGGCAGGCTGGTGCGACACACGTACCTAATTGAAGCCTGAGCTTTAATTTAAGCAATTATTGTGTGGAATCCTACCGATCTGGTTTAGAGCTGGTACGAAGAGTGGCTGGGCTCAGACTTGGTTATCTTGACGAATTTTACCTACGCCTCCACGGTCTATTTGTGGAGATGAAAAGATCGAACACGGAATGAGATGATGCCTTCTCTAGCTGCAAAGTGATCTTTGTATCGTAACACTCCTTTGGAATTCTGTATTTGTGGAAAAGCATGATGAGAGTACCTTAGCAACAGACACTTTCCGCTGGACAAGCCCAAACACCCAACTGGGATCTCTTAGGCAGGCTCTGGACATAATGCATGACGGCGAATGTAGCAGCTATTCAATTTAATATCCCCGCGGCGTTTACTGCGGAGACGGCAATATCGGCCCGCGCCATGTCATTGGGTTAGGTGTGTCATCAGGCACACCAGCCAGTTAGTCGGGATCTAACTGGCTCTAAGCTTCAGGATCAGAGCATTCTGACGAGGCCTACCAGACCGGGCCTGAAACTGTTAAGGATTATCCGAGCCGTAAGTATCCGATGTCACCCGAACAAGCGGCTTGCTGGATGTGGGACACCGTTATGCTACTTACGTAAGCTCACAGAAATCGCCGACTTAATCTGCCGTTTAATTTTGTCTCTCTTAACCCGGTAGGTGGGTGTATTGCCAAACGAGGTAGCTTAATGCTTGCAAAAGGGACAAGATATTGTTGAGTCGAAAATATAACCCGTGGTCCGTATGCAAATGTTTAAGTCAGTCTACGCATATTCCCAAACTCGATCCCCAAAATTGGTCTGCAACTGCAACCTTTTCTGAGGCCAAGAACTATGATCGCTGTATTTCTCAATGCTCCATGAGAGCTCAAGCTGCATGGAATCGTGTCTAATTCGCAAACCTGGATTGAAAGGGAATCAAATTGACTACAGAAAGCCTCACGCACCTTTCACGATTGTTTAATGAACTGCAGCTGCTTAGTAAAGGTGTATGTAGGAGCCAACTGGGACCGACGTGTCTCCGTACATTACTGTCGGCTTTGCATATGCGTTCGGTAGATGATCCAATGAGCCGATCGCAGGATCAACTTTCCAGATGAGGGTTAAGTTGCATGTATCTTCGCAAATCGCGCGGCATCCGTTCTCGGCGCATCGGGAATTGCCAATTATGTGTTCTGGTAGTTGAATGGCGCTGCGAAGGAACGTACATGAGAGCTTAAGAGGGCGTCAATGGCGTGATGAATACTGCCTAGGAACCCGTCGAAAAATGGGCCTTTTCTTTCCTGGCGATCACCCAAAAAAAGGTGCTGCCAGAATCTCGCTTGGTTCACTCCCAACCACGTGCTCAGACGCACAGAAAGTCGCGTCTTCCAGGGAAAACGTGCAGAAAGATGCCCGACGTCGAGACACAATTGGCCGCTTCTAAACTCTGAGGAGCATATCCGTATAAGAAAAGCAGGTTTGCGTAAGAGGAGACATGTCCGTAGACGCTTAACCGTTCGGATATTTCACCGACGCTAATCCCAAAAGGGCATCCATGTGTTTTGAACGGGCTTCAGAGCGGCCGGATGGCGGGAACAGCGGGAGCTAAGACGATCAAAGACGCCATAGCTCCGAAGTAGCACCTACCCGCATGAAGGCGCGCCCTATGCAGCCGCGAGATCGGGAGTAGCTCTCGCTCAACAGCCTGTTAGAAGCCGACGACGTACCAATGTTTAGACCCTCGTGGGCGGAGGTGTGTCCTTCCACGCACAATCTCCCGCACTCATGGCATGATTCAGTCTACACGTGTGGCCTGCGTGGATCCGCAAGCAACTTATTTCCAGATCCTCTTTTGATTGAGGCTCGATGTCCGCTTGTTGCGGGCCGTGTGGGTGCCGCCTCAGCTGTCTCGGGCAGCAGAGCAGAGCCGTAGGGGCGTCTTATTGACACAACATTTCCTTCCGCTTGCGCTCTCGGTATTTGTTGTTCTTGAGCCGTAGCGAGAACCTGAGAGATCTTCTCTACCCTCACCTGCCTGGCCAAGGCCCAGGGTCCCCAGCTGCGTTCCCGCAGTGATTCGCCGGCCAATAATTATCCCTCTTTCGCTGACATCACACCAAATAGAGGCTCGGAGCTTGCTTGATTCTTGGGACTGCTCATATCATCCAAACTGTGCCCAGTCTTGGGTCATTTTCATAACGCCCTACTGCATCACCATCCAGTTTCCTAGCCCTCTCCATCGGCATAAACACCCAACCTCTTTCCTCTGTTGCCACCATGGCCGACAGAGGAGAATACTGGCGCATGAGCCAAGAAAGGCCTCCATACGGTCTTTCGCTGGTTATGCTTGGCTTCCTCAGCATAGCTTTCTTCAACGGCATCGAAGTCCTCGTCAAAGTCTACTTCACCTTCCGGCGACATCGAGGCCTCTACTTCTGGAGCATCGTCACCGCCACCATCGGTATCTACCTCTACGTAATCGGTTTCGGCACTAAATTCTTCATTAAACGGCCGGGCTCCGGCTGGGTCGGACTGGCCTTTGTGATCGCGGGCTGGATCCCCATGATCAGCTGCCAATCGCTCGCGCTCTACTCACGCCTCCACCTGGTGATGCGCCACAAGCGGCGGCTGCGCTACGTCTTCTACATGATCCTCGGCAACGCGGCCGTCTTCCACACGCCCATCGCCGTGCTCATCTTCCTCGCCGAGACCTCCCCGGCGCGCGCCGCCGCCTACACGGCCTACGAGAAGGCCGAGCTGACCGCCTTCTCCGTCCAGGAGTGCATCATATCCGGCCTGTACATCTGGGAGACATGGAAGATCCTCAAGCCGCCCAAGGCCGCCTCCTCACCGTCGGCTTCGCCCCACGCGCACGCGCCCAACGCGGCCTCCGGCAGCCTTGCCTCCGCCCGCCACATGCACTCCATCCGCCGCCATGTGATCTACGTCAATCTGATTGTCGTCGCGCTGGATGCCACGCTCCTGGCCACCCAGTTCTCCGATCACTACCGCGTGCAGACGACGTACAAGGCGTTCGTGTACAGCGTCAAGCTCAAGCTCGAATTCGCCATCCTCAACCGCCTCGTCGCTGCGACGAAGAGTCGGCGCGGCGGGAAGGGTGCCCTAGCTGCTGGCAGCGGTCCGCCATCCGCAGATGTCTTCGATGGGACGAGCTGCTCGACGCGCCTTGGGTCGCTGCAGCCCACAGGCATGTCGACCACGGCCGGGGCCAGCACGCAGGCGACGGCGGCGGTGTCGTGCAGCGCGCATCATCCGAAGGTCGTGGAAGAGGATGAAGAGGCGGCGTTGAGTGTGGTGGTTGAGGAGAATACGGTCATGAAGACGACTGAGGTGCGGATTGAGAGCCACGGGCGCGATGAGGAGATTGGGCGGCAGGACCATGTGCGGGCGAGCCAGGGCTCGTTCGCAGAGTCGTCGCTCGGGTCCTCGAGGGCGTCGTCGGAGGTCCGGTTCGCGACGGCTGGGTTTTGATGTGTGGTATGGCGAGAAAGAGGAGGAGGATAGCAAAAGGCCAGGGCGTTGAGGCGTGGATAGTCTCAGGGTGTGAGATTTTGGGAAATTGTTGGCTTGTGAATTTTTTTTGGTATGTTCTTCACACCATACCCCCTTTCTGCGATGAAGCTTTCTTGTTGGGCATTTCTGGAGAATAGGCTCCTAAAGTCACAGTGGCATGCTCGAATATGTTTGGAACCTCTATGCTACACGGGAATGGGCTAACGGTGGGCGGGAACCACTTCAGTCTTGGCATTGAAAGGTGGGGCATCTCCGGTGTTCAGTTTGGAAATTCACCTCTACCTTGCTCGGTCTTGGTGCCGCTGAGACCGCGTTACTCTGGCTGCACTTCGTGGAGCACACCGCCAGTCACCTTCGCGACAGTCCGGCTCGACACGGATGTCCTGAAGGAATATTGCAAGAACACTGGCTATGATTTTGGGGAACGGCATTGCCTAACACAACTATGCTCAGCCTGTTTTAAATCTTCTTACTGGAATAGCAGAGGCTCCCTTCTTTCGTTAACAACTGCTTTGGTGGATGACTGGAAAATCATCACACCACTTTGGTGGCGGGGTACTTTGCAGGGGTACAGCATGTACCGGCGGAAGTACTCCGCCGGTGGCTGCGCGGATAACCTTTGCCGCATTCGTACACTCCGAGGCACACTGACTAGGATTTGAATGTCGAGCATGACGAACCTCGTCCAATAGCGTACCCCGTTTGCGAAGAAGAAGCGGACAGGAAGAAAAGATATTAAGGGTATGAAGAAGTACATACTACTCTGTCGCCTCAAATGGCGAGGTTTCAAGACCCACCTTGCCTTTGAAACGGCAAGAGATGATCCGAGGCTTTCACTAGATCAGAGGCGCATGGATGGAGTAGAAGCAAGCTTTAATCTTTCGCCTTCGCTCCCAAACGGACTCGAGCGCACTGTCTGTTGTTCCTCCTCTTTCCCTATATAAAATTCCACTTTTGGCACCGGAAAGAAGCCTAACAGTCTCTTCAGACATTGCTGTCCCTGAGCTCCAATAATGTCACATGTGTGTTGGGGTTGGGAAGCGAAAAGAAAGACGCTCCATAGGGCTCGTAGGTCTTGCAGCCATCAAAAGGCAATCACGACAGCGCTAAAGGTAATGCCGGAAAATCAGCGTAAGCTCGAGCTTCTGCTCGCAAGAACCACCTTCCTCTTGTCCTGGGAACTTGCAATTGCCACCAAAGAGCTAAATCAAGGCCGATGCTACAGCCGAATCGCGAGCCCAAGCCAACGGACGTCATCACGACCCGAGCGCAATAGAGCCAAGAATCGCCGGCTTACGGCCGAGCTATGACAGGCAGGGGACGGTCGGTACAGAAAGGGCAGTTCCCAGGAGTACAGGCTTTTGCCTTGTACGGACTGAGCGTTTGTACCCGCGCTGAAGCTGCCTGGGCAGTAAAAAGGTCCCTGTAGCGGCTTTCAGCCCGCTACTACCGAGCAAGCGAGGCAACCATCCACAACCACATCGTCCTCCCAGCTGCTCCCGCCTCACTCAACTATATGATGATCAACAGCCGATACTTGGAAGCATACCCAAGAACGGAATCATGCAATGCGAAGGTTTACTGGGAAGTGAAAGGGTTCAAAGGGATACGCCACCAGCTGCCTCACGAGACACACCACCGGCTACCATCAAATCGCGCAGTCTACAGGTCAGCGACGCAGCGTACATACTTTCTCCTGCATCTACTCCTTTTACTTCCGCCATGTCGCCGCCCCACTCAATGGCCACCACCCACCCCCTTCACCAGTTTCCCCGCCCTCTCGACCCACACTCTCCCCACGCCTTCCAGCCCTCCAATGCCGTCCACATTCCCGCCCATCTCCTCGACTAACAGCCTCCTCACCACCTCGAGCCTCTCCTCAATCGTTCCCTCGTCCCGCATCTCCGCCCTCTTCCGCCCAACAATTCCCGCATTCCTGGTCGACGGAATCCGCAACATTTCCTTCTCCGGGACGAACCCGACGTCCTCAGCCAGCCTCTCCACCCAGTCACACAACGTCGCATACGCGCTGGGCTGGTGGTTTTTCTTCTTCAAATCCCCAGTCTTGGTCCCTTGCTCTTTCTCTGCCTCCCGTTTCTCCGCAGACCTCCCCGCCTTCTGCACCGGGGCGCGGAACTTCGCGCCGGCGAAGTTGTAACTGCAGCACGGGATGGCGATGAACGGCGAGCCGGACAGGTACGCCAGCAGCGGCGTCCACGGCGTCAGCTCGTCGGCGTGGTTGGAGACGATGAAGGTGCCGTGCTCAAAGACGCCGTTGTGGAACTTCGGCGCGGCGGTCTCGAGGCTCAGGGCCGCCAGCACGTCCGCCGCATCGCCCGACGACGACGACGACGACGACGACGATGACGGGGACGCGCTGCGCTGAAATGACTCCGGCACGAGGACGAGCTCCTTCAGGCTCTCCTGAATGGCGGCCGGGAACGTGTCCCACGTCTTGCGTCGCCGGGCGTCGAAGCCCCAGCCGGGAAAGCCTTCCTGGCGGAGGACGTACACGAGCACACCGTTGCCGCACCCGATGTCGACGAAGCCTGGGAAGGGCGGTTTGCGTTCCCCATCCCCCTTACTCTCTGCGTTTTGCGCTTCTGTGTCGGTGGCGTACATGTCTGCCCATAGCTCGAGCAGGAACGCGGCGATGCCGAGGTCCTCGAAGACATGCTTGCCCGGCGGCGTCTGCTCGACCCAGGAGTCGATGAGCGGTTTCGCATAGGTGGATTTGAGGCGCGTGTACGTGTCTTGGAAACGGGCTTGCGGGATGAGCTGGTCGTGGTGGACGCGCTTGATGTAGCCGGCCTTTTGGCCGAGGCTGTGCTTGTTGATGAGGGTGAGGAGGCTGAGAGCAGTGCGCGTGAGGCGGTTGTCGAGTGCATGGGTGGGGAAGAGGCGGTAGTGGATGGAGAGGTTGCCAAGGGTGGCTGAGGCCGTTGTGGTGGTGCTGGTAGTGGTTGGCCAGGTGTGGAGGAAGGCGAGGGCGGAGACAGTGGGATGGTAGAAGGGGACATCGGTGGGCGATTCGGCGTGCGGTATGTAGATTACGAGGCTCTTTTCAGGGCCGGAGGGTTCTTTGCTGTTGAAAATGTGACATGTCTGTACCAGGGGGTCGTCGCGCTGGGGATTACGGGGTATCATTCGCCGGACGATGGTCTGCTGCAGCTCATAACCGGCAACTTGGCAAGCTCGAGGCTTGTATTCTGCTTTGATATGCTTTACAAATTTTCCTTCGGGGTCATTGAAGCTGTCGTAAAAGATCTCGGCGCGGAAGAGGTATGTTGAAGCAATCTCCGGATGACGAATGAGGTTAAGCATGACACGCTGGTAATACTCAGGCTCAAAGGAGCATGGTGTTTCTACCATCGAGGTCCATATTTCTCCCGGTAGAGTGAATGTGGGATGCTGCTGTGACAAATCCCGCGGCTCGAAGACTTTCCGCTGCCCAGTAACGTCGACCTGGGCTTCCTCCGGACTTCCCATGCTCTTTCTCAGGCTCTTAGCCTCTTTATGTCACACGAAGGGCGTGCCGGGTTGGTGAGTTATAAAGATGAGCGCTGTTTCAGATTAGCGGTCACGGGGAGCGGAGTTGATGGTGAAATGTGAAGAGTCAGCGCGGTCTAGCACGGAATTCGTTGCCGGTAATGCAAAAATCACCGCCGTCACAGCACACGATGCTCCTCGCCATTGGATAAATTCTGGCACGAATGCGAGTGAGCTCCATTCAGGTCTTATTCTCCTTGCCCGACAAAACATTCATGCAAATGTCCAGAATCTCGCACGGGGTGATTCGGTAAACCTTCCCGGGGCGCAAGGCCAGAAAATTTCCACATCCCAAAGTCCGCGCTTATCGCCGCGTCTTTCTCTCCACAACGACGACTCCGGCTTCACTCGCTCCCTCTTCGCACCATGGACCGCACCCTCATACGGGTCCGTGGCAAGAGAAAAGCACCCGCAAGTCCGCCCGCAGATCTTCCTCCAGGCACCAAGCGCCGACCCGGACGACCGCGCACCAAACGACCACCGTCGCCGCCATGGGAGGAGGTGAAAGCGAGCATGCTGGAGCAGCTGTCCCGGCCCCGCGTCAGCCTCATCCGCAAAGCACACCCCGAGAAGCGGTACAAGCCCGCGAAAGCCCCCTCGAAATGGTCGACGCCGCTCCCTTGGCCCGAAGAATATCGCACCACCCAGTCGCAATCGCAGCCCCAGTCGCAGACGCAGACTCAGTCTCTCGGCGCTCAGACACCATTGATCAAGAGGAAGAAGAGGAGGTCATCATACTGGAGGAAGCTGTCGCCGCTTGAGCGCATGCCTGCTGAGGTGCTGCAGCATATATTCCTTGAATGCATGAACATGGATCTGCCTGTTGCAAGCATTGAACTGCTGCACAAGCTCAACAGCGACCACATCAAGATGGAGTTTGCGCTTCGCGTACTGTACTGGCCTGAAGAGGATGAGCGAATGGGCGCGGAAGAGCTCGCGCAGATGCAGAACAAGCTTCTCTCGCTGCGCTTCTTCGACTGGGACTTCTACAAGCGGTACGCGGCGAAGGCGTGCCAGAGGTTCGGCAGCTGGCAGTGGTTGGAAGACTTGGAGTCCGGGGTGTTCCTGGAAGACTACATTCAACGGCACCCCGACTTTGACGTGTTGGACCGCTTTAATCTCAATTGCGAACACGTCGACCAGATTCCGCCCTTCCTGCGGTTCCACGAGAGGACGCCGATTCCCCCGAGGTATTTGAAAGGTCCGTGGAACGAGCAGAAACAGATGATGCTTCGTTTCCTGTTCATCCAGAACCTCGGCATCGACACCGAGAACTCGACGGCACCAGAGACGCTTATCGAAGGCTTGATGGATCTTGCCAAGGACTCCGCGCACATCGACATTGCCCAATGGCTCATTTGTATTGCCATTGCATCTGAGATTACACTTCCTCAGAAGATGCTCCGGCGCGCGGTCATCGATGGTGGTTGCGATAAGGATCTGGTGGAGAGCCTGCTCACATGGAGCCTGCATGGAGACATGGAGTACTTCGATCCGATGCTGTGGAATTGGGCTGAGCGTACCACAGATAAAGAGAAGGGCCGGTGGTTGATGGACCAGTTGAAGGCGACTGCTACGAACAAGGAGGAGCTGGCGGCTGAAGCGGAAGCTGAAATCCGGTCGCCGTGATGGGGATTACGAGTTCGTTCTCCAACTGGGAACGTACGCTAGGCAAACATTCTGAGAGGCCTGGTTGTGCATTTACGGTGTTTGTGTGGAGTTCATGGGCAGTATGTTAGATACCCGGCTTCATGAGCCATGTTACGAATTCAAGATGACATTCTTCGAAAAACAACGCGTTCAGTGACCTCCGCGAACGCGCCATAAATCTCATCCTGTGTGCTGTTGGGTGAGGGACCATCAGCAGGTGCAATCAGGCGAAAAAGCACGTGATGGCACGAATGCACGGACCCTGCAGGCGAGCGTCATCTGGCGCAGTTTGGAGCTGCAGCCGTCGCGATTTTCTCTCAAGATCGCGCCCATCCATCCAACTCTTCCGCTTCCGCTGCGCGTGCTTCCAACCTCGACGCGCATGGCTTGCTGGACGAAGCCGCTTACCACACAGAGATGCCTCCAATATCTCTTCGTTATGCGGCCGTCCCTTCGCCTGCCCTCTTGCGCTTCCTAAGGGCTCAATCGACGCTGTCCAAACCGGCTTTCACAACGCTACCGTCGTCCTGCTGCGCAAATATTCCCCACGCTCGATACAAATCCTCGCTTTTCGCAGCTTCCCCGGGGCAGCTGCAGACGCACCAATCTCAATGTCGTCCTGCCCTTCGATCAATTCCGTCTCGCGCTCTCCACTCGTCATCCAATTCACCGAGTCCAACATCCGGTCCTTTTCTACCCTCGACGGAATCGCTCTCCCCACTTTCTAGAGACACTCCCACCACAGCATTACCACAACGGCGCTCGTTCTCGGCCACGCGCCCGACCGGGTTTCTCGGCATCAACTTCTGGAGCAGGAACAAACGCAAGTCCGGCGCCGGCCCTCTCCAGCCAAATGACTTGCCTCCGCGCCACCCTGAGGGCTACACCCAGGACGATCACGGCAATTTAGGGCGAGCAATGCGCCCAATAAATGAGCCGCGTATCAGGTGCACCGAGTTTGACGAAAACGGGAACATCACGCTCGTCAACAGCGAATTCAGGAAGAGCGAGCTGATTGCCAAGGTGCGTTGGATAGAACGCTTGGAGGCACAAGCTGGATATCAAGTTGCTGACCTCTGGTAGTACGGTCTTCTGCCGCGCGATTTGCGCAAGATCGACTCGGCCATGCTGCCACACATTCTCGTCCGTCCGTCCGCCATTCTTCTCAACCTGCTCCACCTTCGCGTCCTGATCAAGCACAACCGCGTCCTCGTCTTCGATGCCTACGGCACGACAAACTCCTACGCTCAGTCGCTCTTCATGTATGATTTGGAAGGCAGACTCCGACAGAAGGATCTCCGCCAAAACGGTGCCCTGCCCTACGAATTCCGTGCTCTGGAAGCCGTTCTGCTCAGCGTCACAACCGGTCTGGAAAGCGAATTCGAGGGCGTGCGCGAGCCCGTCGTGCGCGTTCTGCGTGAGCTCGAGGAGGACATTGATAGGGACAAGCTGCGATACCTCCTGGTCTACTCTAAGAAGCTGGGCTCCTTCGAACAGCAGGCTCGTCTTGTGCGCGATGCATTGGACGAGCTGCTCGAGGCCGATGATGACCTGGCAGCATTGTATCTTTCTGAGAAGGCTTCTGGCCAGGGCCGTGGCGAGCACGACCATGCCGAAGTTGAGCTTCTGCTGGAATCCTACCACAAGATTGCGGACGAAATCGTCCAGGCAGCCGAGAACTTGGTGTCCAACATCCGCAACACCGAAGAAATGTAAGCCATCTCCGTCTTCATATCGCCCTGCCAACGTTCCCCAGGCTAACATCCTCCTCTCCGACAGCGTCAAAGCCATCCTTGACGCCAACCGCAACTCGCTCATGCTCCTCGATCTCAAATTCTCTGTCTGGACGGTCGGCCTGGCGGCGGGCACCTTCGTCGCGGCCCTCTACGGCATGAACCTGAAAAACTTCATCGAGGAGTCGGACTTCGGCTTCTGGGGCGTCAGCGTCTGGTGCGCCATCTTCACCCTCTTGACCACCACCATCGGCCTCGGCAAGCTGCGCCGCGTCCAGCGCGTCTCCATGTGGGGAGAACACGGCGCCCGCCGCTCTTCCTGGCGCGAGATTGGGCCCCAGGCCCTGCTTGGCAGCGGGTCCGTCGCGCCTTCGGCCCCGAGGAGCCCGCCGCCGGTGGGTGCGTCGGCTGCCGGCGTTGCGCCTGTTGCAGGGCTGCCCGGGAGCGAGAGGAGGGCGGAGAAGTTGAGGAAGCTGAAGGAATTGCATGCTGCGCAGGCTATGGGCGTGCATGCTGAGGTGCAGGCTGCAAGGAAGGCGGCGGCGCTGCACCGGCATGGCCACGGTCAGCATGCTTCGAGTTCGTCGACTTCCTCGTCCGCGTGCAGCGATCCTAACGGTGCTGGCAATTCTACCCCCTCGTCCTGATCACTCATCGCCCGTCGTAAGTACGGCCACGAATCTCATCTCATCGTCCACACACTCCTGCTCATTGTCCGGCGGGCATCGCTACTCATGATCTTTTCATTAAACGTCTAAAAAGCACGGGCTATTGCGTTTGTTTGATATATAGAGGTAAGCATCCGAGAATACTTTGGGAAGATCGGGTGCTGCATAGCGTTGGCGTTTGCTTCTTCGGGACTGGGATGGCTGTTCGTGCTTTTCATTTTGATTGTAAGTTATGATGGGTAGCTGATACCATATATTATCTTCATGATGTCGGTGTGTAAGATGGGAGGAGAATAAATGATTTTGCGCAAGGGCGTTGGGACATGCAGAGTGAAGAGTGCATATCGGAGGCCTGTTCCGGATAGATCAGCTTGTTGCTTCCCCTCAATAGTCGCGTCTTATTCGCAAGTATCAGGACCCTTTTTCCCCATTGCCACAAGCCTCGCGCTTGATTTTAAGCGGCACTGCTACCACAGCCACATCTGCATCGGCAGTCTCCCTCAGTCAGCTCGGCCTGGGGGAACGTGGACGAGGCTGTACTCTGCTAACTCGAAAACATTCCGAGTCCAGAGAAAGCCTGATGGTTTGATTCCGAACACTGTTCGGAATCAGGTCTACAGGACAGGCGAGGCTGAGCATGAGTGCATCTCGACGAGCAGGGAGTGAGTCGGCAAATCAGCATCAATGAGCGAATGAAGGCCCTCAAGAGCTCTCAGCATTGCCACAAGCCACGCATCCGACCTATGCAGAACAGAAGCAGTCATCCAGATGCGTGACAGGGTAAAATGCATGCAGACCGGTAGCCGGGGCCTCTCCCCACAGCCCCTCTTCTGTGTTGTACAAGGTGCCGGTAAACACGCCACTGGATGGGATGCAGCTGCCGAGGAAAGCCTCGCATATGCACGCTGCCGACAATGAGCGACGTGCTGGCACCACCGCAAGGCTGGATTCAGCCTTGCGCGCATTGCCTCGCACAGCCCCCCGGCTATTTGAACAGGCGGGGATCAGTGAGGCTGCTGCGCGCCTGCGTCCTGCCCATCTTTCTTCTCCTTCATCCCACGCTTTCCACCTGAGATTCGTCTTCATCATGTGCCGTATGGCGGTACGATCACCCAGCCCCTCTTAGCTGGTGCGAACGGCACGCTATCTCCTGCACTTAGCATGGCGGACCCTTTCTCGGTCGCCGGCAGCGCTGTCGGCGTCGTCTCCCTCGGGCTGACCGTCTGCCAAGGCCTCGTGAAGTACTACACCGCGTAAAAAGGCCAAGATGACGAGGTGGATAGGATGGTGGAAAGGACGGCTTGCCTGACGGACCTGCTCGAGCGGCTCCAGCCTTGCCTCGAGGACCACAGGGCTCCGCATACCGTGGCGGTCGACGGCGTCGAGCGATGCGTTATCGCTGCTATGGCACCATCAAGAAACTCGAAAAGGTGCTTCTGAAATGCAAGAAAGCGACCGCGTCCGATGGCGTCCGCGAGAGGGTGAGGACGATGGGGCGCAAGGCGCTGCTTCCGTTCAAGCGGGAGACACTGCATGAATTGAGAGAGGCGGTATCCGAGTGTCAGAGGAATTTGCATACTGCGATAAGTATCCTGAAAATGTGAGTGAGCTGCTGTAGCTGCCGGAGCTGGGTTGCTGACACGCCGCAGCGACATTCAAGCCAACCACTCCCGACATTTGACGAGCATTGCGACCTGGGCTCAAGTCGGATCGGGCA
>JAJJID010000566.1:0-21485 GCA_022204955.1 Macrophomina pseudophaseolina
CAAGCTGCGCCACGAGACGTCTGTCTGGCGAATAACGTTCTGTAGTTGAATTGCTGCCTAAATAGAACGAATGCGTTGACGTCATAATTGGAGCGACATCTTGCTATCAAAAAGCTCACAAGCAATACCGTTACTCTTTCGCAATGCCTCGCACTCCCCACAACATATCCATAGATTCGCAGTGCAAAATTCTCAACTTTCTAACAGCTCAATGCCACCCGAACAACAGGCACTCCGAAGGAGCCCTTCCTCATCTACATCGCCTAAACGTCCAGTATTCCAGTCGGGGCTATGTTCTCGGTGCAGTCGTCGTATTTTCGCGCTTTTAGACTCTGTTTCTTACGACCATGTGTTCCACCTCGATCAGCGATGGCTGCGCAGCAGTGCAAGATGCGCAGGCTGTAACTTGTTTCGATCCGTCTTTCTAAAGGAACTCTGGACGTCCGTCCTTAGTCTGAGATTAGTTGATTCGATGCCTTCGTACAAGATATGGGAAAAGTGGAGGTACACAATCGATCCACTCTTTGGTATAATTAGAGAACGAGTTCTTCTACCGGATTTCTGCGAAGAGGGAGAATTGGTGTTTGAGGACCTCAAGCTGCCAATTACCGACTGTATTGTCGAGATTTGCTCTTCGAAAGTTGAGGCTGCACTTTGTGCTTTACAAGAATCAAGGATCGACTTCACTATAATCCAGAAGTGGGTGCGAGAATGTCTCAGGACGCACACAGAAAGTTGTGCCAGCAGCGCTGAGCATGGCGGTGATCCTGGCATAAGACTTATAGAGGTCAGAACAAGACGCATAGTGCCAGCGACTCCCCAATTCCAGTATGCCGCTCTGTCGTACGTGTGGGGCAATTTCGAACTATCGCAGTGCGGCGATGAACTTCCTCAACCGGCACCAAAAACGATTGAAGACGCTCTGGAGGTCAGCCGTCCTTCAGAATTGTCCCATCTCTGGGTTGACCAGTACTGCATTTCACAGCACGACGAGGCGGAAAAACGGAGCGAAATAAATCAGATGCATCTCATATACTAATGCGCAGCTATCACCATTATCGCGGCTGCCGGAATTGGGGCTGAACATGGCATACCTGGCATCAATAGCACTCCGCTACATCCACCTCCATACCTATTGACCGGTCAGCGCCGGCTTTTAACTACCATGTGTTTCCGTCCAACGGCTACCGTCGAATTCAACTCCAAGTGGGGCTCCCGAGGATGGACTTACCAGAAGGCGATTCTATCCACTCGGAAGCTCGTGCTTACCGAGAGGCAAGTGTACTTTGAGTGCAACAATCCAGAGAGTTGTTCTGGTATTGACGAACCTGTCCATCGGTTGCAAGATCAGCGTGATCGAGGTCTTCATGGACGTGATGGAGACGGGCTTCGCAAGCTGTGCAAAGGCTATGAAGGCTCAATGGCTATTTGGCATCATATCTCAAATTCGTCTCGGCAAGACCTCACGTGCGAAGGGGACCGCATTAACGTTCTGATGGGCATCTTTGGCGATTTCAGCAAATCGGGCTACATCATTGGCCAACTCTATGGCATTCCAATTACATCGCCATTCAGTGCCGATGAACAATATCAGACGCAACCCAAATGGACAAATAGATTTCTAGCAGGACTATGCTGGGATCTGGACTCGCCGGCCGATCGACGAGATCGATTCCCTAGCTGGTCCTGGGCAGGCTGGAAAGGCCAGCTCAGACTGGCAGTTAACTCCGACAATGGAGCCAGGCTCGACGTGCTGGAGGATTTCGCCCTAAATGACAGAATCCATCTGTGGTTCGAGCTTAAAAACGGAGCACTAATTCAGAGCGAGACGCTCATACGTTCATTTGCCAAGGCCACCTTAGCAATCAAGAAGGTGCTTTACATCGATGCACCAATACTATAATTTCGATTTAAAAAAGACGAGGACTACCATTATCCAATTATCGTGAACAGGGTTCGTAGAACACCAATCGCGAAGCATAGATATATCTTCTACAGTAGATTATATTTGACGAAGACCACAGATGTGTCACTTTGTGATAAGGTATGGAACGGCATACCGTTCGAGAATTCCTCGGGAGATGTCCGAGTATTAGTTCTTGAGCGGATTAACGATTCGTTCCAAAGATTGGGTCACTTCGATGTATTAAGTGGTGACTTTAGCGACATCATTGATTTTCGTGAGGAGCTCGAAGGCGGCTCGCTCGCGCCCTTGTGGAGAACAAGCAAGAGACGAGCCCGCCACCGAGTAATCTTAAGGAGGGAGAGGATTAAGCTGCAATAATCTACATAGGTAACATGACAGAGTTCTTAGAACAAATCTCCACAGATTTATTTGCCGCACTGCCGCTTCGCGGCACAGCTGCTGTGACGCTCGTTCAACAAGCCGTAACAATTACGGAAGGTACCGATACCGGCTGCCTCGAGTCCCTTGGCGAGCTCGGTATTACGGAACACGCCTCTGTACGTAGAGTTGTTAGGGCTAACCAGTAACTAGGCTGGCTATCGCTGTACCTTTTGCCACTGAAGTGGCAGAGGGTTAGCTCAATAGCTTTGCAGTACCGACTGGAACCCAACACGGTCGAATCTTTGTAACACTGGGGAGATACCGCACGCTCATTGAGGACGAGGATCTCCAGGATTGAGAGACCTAGGCGGGCGTTGCCCGATTCTAGCACAGTAAAGCTTCCAATAACAGCCCTGTCCTTGGCCGTCTCTACCATCAACTAGCCATCCTCGCGAGGCCGAACGCGCTCCAGCTACTTTGTTTCTACTGCCGCTTGCTCATGTGTGTGCAGTCGTTTATAAGCGTACGCGAATCCATCCTTACGCTCTTCGACCCGATTCTCGACCGTTTCAATACGTCTTATCCGCATACGAGCCCAGTTTTGTACGCGCACATAGATTTCTCTTTGAGAAAGACTGTGGATTTCAATATAAGTTTGAAATCACCCGTGACGCGGCAGGACGGTCCACTTATAAGTAAACGACCCGCATATGCAGTTAATGCAGACGAGCTTCTACTTATCGCGCTTCTTTTTATGCGGCTGGCATGTGGAGCACCTAGCATGGGCGCGCGGGTGTAATTGCTGTGGAATGGTCAGTGATGGGCGGAAATGGAGTTGGAATTGGCTTGTAGGCGAGCTGATGCCTGTCTGTATACCCTTTGCACTGTAGTCGCAGACCTCAGCACGCCGCCCTTAATGCGGACATAGCATTTGGGCATACATACTGCACAAGGTCATTTGCCTCACCATTAGCTGCCCCTCCACGGCGTTGACCGGCAATATGCCATACGCCAATTGATTGGTCGCCTCGCTGAAGCGGGGATCGATTTGAAGGGGTGCAGTGGGGCTAGCGCAGTCGAACACCAGGATGCTTCCGGAGTAGCTACCTAGCTTTGCAGCTACATTGAGTCATGCGCATACTCAGAGGATTAATGAGTTAAGACGACCAAGTCTTTGGTGGATCAACCGAAGTGGACGGGTAATCGAAGAAATACCTATGGCCCCAGCATGCTAGACTAGAAAACGAAGTGGCGTGATCAGCTGGGGTCGCCAAAGACGTTTAAGACCGGCGCAGAAACTGCATAAACATAGTAAGAACTACTCGGGGAGATGTAAAAAGGCCGTGCAGATAACGAAACGATTTTGTTGGAATATCACGTGTGTGTACAATAAACTCTATCTTAGCCACAGAAGACGGCGGATGAGAAGGACTCACCAGCTCTTCTCCTTGTCCTCATGCTACTCATTAGTTGCATTATTGATCATCACCATCATCCAATATATTTACTCCGAGTGAAAAATAGACCAAAGGAGCTCGGGAACACAGACAGTGGCGTGAAGAATGAGATCTGACATGAAACGCCCGAACAGATGTTCGTAACTCGAACTCATTCAATATCGCTCATATAATCTCTTTCGTCGTTTCCATGTATCTCCCGATTTAAGGAACTTCGAATGCGAGGTAGAACACTCAAATCGAAACATTCAGATCCCATTATAGTGTGCACAACGCAGTAGCAGTATAGTCGACCGCTAGAAAAATTCACCCTTCCTCTTAACTTCGGAAATATGGCATCCTTGTTCTTGGCCTCACTGATGTGAAACCAAGCTTCCATAAAATGGCCTAGGTTCGGTATCTCCACCTGGTTGATGCGAGACTTGAAGGTCTGCGTGATACAGCCGTAGATGCAAAGTAGGTTAACATCTTCGGTGTAGCCGCAGCAGTTGACAGAACCAAAAGCTCTACAAAGGTGGTCGTCAGAGACCAGGTACACGAGAAATTGCGAACGGACGCTTTCATCTCCCTTTATGCGAAGCCTCTCCATGAGAAATATCTTCAATTAATCAAAGCCGTTAGGCTGATTTCTGACATTACAGACGAATACGTGCCGTTTCTAGTCTTTGCGTTGGCAGAATTTGGAGCAGTAGCTCATTGCGCATGCCGAACAGTGGAGACCTGCTGGCTTTTCTGGTAACGCAGTAATGAGCACGCCATGGCCTACCACCGTGGGCATTATCATCGTTTGTCTTTTGAAATGGTTAGTGCAGTGCACAGAAGAGCCAAGCTGACAGCGATGTACCGCATGTTAAGGTCAGACCTTTCCATCTTTCCTAATTGCCGATCGAGAACTGTATGAGCCGTTGACATCGCTGCCGAGGACTGGGGCAGCAGATCGCCACGAGCAGGGTGGTAGCATTGTTGGAATTTATATCGAAGAATGCCGAAGATGGTATTGAACAATTTTTCTATGGCCTACTTAAATTCGGAACAGGAGGCTGGCGCGGGAAAAGTGGCTGGTACGTCCCACCTGGGCATGATTGTTTCGTGGCTATCTCGAACCCTGAAGCCGCCAAGTGCTAAAACAAAGCAGTAGCGAAGGAAGCAGCAGCGTTTGCTACATCCAACCTAGGGATGAACGTTGTAAGATCCGTTTGTGAGCCTGTAGAAGGCTTCATGGTGAAGCAGCATCTGAAAATTGGCATGTACACGGCGCTTCTGTTTCCTTAGTCTATGGAAAAGCTCCTTAGTCCTCTCCTTTTCCAGGTGGTTGACCCAGCTGGCACCTGCTACTTCGATCCCCAAACGCTTGATTAATCCGAGCGGGATTGCTTGTGACGCTTTGTATCGGAGTTGCGGTGGAGGAACTTTTACTGAGCTACACTCGATTGATTGAAACTTGGAAATCTTTTCCACGGCGTCAATGAAAGTGTTGGATTGGGTGGTGAAATGAGATTCTTGGTCATGAGCCGTGGCAGGCGGGCGGGGGCCCTCTTATACCTGCTACGGCCAAGCTACGCTACTGAACCTTAAATACACGAAAGTTCCAACAGAAAGTTTAAGCACCAAGATAGACTCGGGAAAGGGACGTGATGGACGCTAGAGCCGCTTTTTCCGATTTACGTCCCTGATTTACGGTTCAGCAATAGCCACCCGGAATGGCTGCTTGGCCGTGCCTCCAAAGGTCCGGAGAAGGTAACCTACCGCTTGGCCTCCAGCGGATTCTGCTCGAATCGTTACCATAGCTAGGTCGCCTCCGAAGGACGCGATGTTTTCTTGTATCTAATCTAATACCATGAGTATGTCTTCGAATTCGGCATATACTAGAGTGAGACTGTCAAGCTCGGTGGAGCCGAGAAATCCCCAGCCAGAAAGTCGGTAGTTCAGACTGACACCAAGGATTGGTTTTCCCATCTCGACCGATGTCTGGACAAGATACGACATGTTATATCGCTGATCGCGACTGGACACGTCCCATCCCTACCGAATACCAATTAGCAAGCTTACTCTCGCGTCGGGCGACCACAAGAAATAAGTAACGAGCGACTAATTTCTTGCCGTTTAATCAGGCACGTGTATTATAACCTAAATACCGTTGCTACATTCCAGCAAGACCCACGAGAAAGAAGAGGGATAAACGTAGCCATCAAACGTAAAGAAGATGCATCTAATAAAGACCAACTACGCTAAATAACGGAGAAATAGGATTTCTCCGTCCCGTAACCCAGTCGCGTTGGCAAGCGACCGAACCTAAATCTTAGAAGCTAAGCTTTAACAGGTAAAATCATGGCATTAAAGTCTTGGCAAAAAATAAAATCGGGGGTAAAGACTGAGCACAATACGCTAGAGGCTAATATTCCCGGCAAATTATACGTTATACTTTTATAATTAATGCATCTAGCTTGATCAAGTCCTAGATGCCGAAGTCAACTATTCCACGCCACGGGCCACCGTTCTATACGAATGGCACTCTCGGCAAGAGAGTGCGTCTGTGCGCAGAAAAAGGGACTCTTTTAATACCGTTAACACCCCCGCGTTAAGGGGTGCCAACGGTAACAAAAGTGCCACTCTTTTGCCCTACCGTACGCCATAAATGACTTATATAATAATGTACTAGTCCTAAAATAGGCGAATTATAATAAACGTCGCTACGCATGTAAATAAACCACCTGCGTAAAACAAGTTCTGGGTTCTTCTCGGCTTAGATACGAAGAAGAAGCCGAGGAGGGGTTTAGATAAGAGGAGGAGGAGAGAGAGAGGGGAGGTGGTGTGTGTAGAAGGAGGAATAACTCGTATCGTTGGCGGAGCATCGCTACTAGCGTATAGCCGAGTGCGGATTGTACGTATAAATGACGCCTATTTCGTTACCGTTGGCATCCCTTAGCGCGGGGGTGTCAACGGTATTAAAAGAATGCTTCTTTATGCGCAAAGAGGCACTCTTTGGCTGGGGTACCCGTGGGACGTCACGGCCATACGTTTAGGCGCTAACTGCGTTTACTGTTAGTGTTACCCACCGCAATCTTACTTAACCGAACTTCCTACCGCCATGATCTGTATATACTATATTAACCGAGGTTGTACGCGCTGCTTGTCTTTGCGGTTAATTATTGCATGCAGGAGCTCCTACGTAGTGCTACTACCACCCACGAAGTTATAAGACTCTTGTTTCCTAGGGCCCGTAACACTAGAAATATTCGTAGATCGAGAGGCGTTGTGGGGGTGACATACGAAGTACTCGGGTAACTACGGAGGTATCGAAAACGAAGTTAATCACTCTAACATTAACGGTCGGTGGTGCTCGGATATCTCGGGAAGTTAGAAGTGATAGAGTAGCGTTTTTAGTATACCGTTTATACGATGTTACATTCTAAGTGTTTATTCGTACGGAGCGGATACTCATCTAACCGGGGAACTAACCCCGATTAGAGAGTGGTTACATATAATATCCAGCGGGGGATAAGGTATATAAGTAAGCTGCACCTCTGACTATTCTCTTAATCGCAGTAGATATCCTCTTTCCACGTATCTTCTAAGAATTATCATTTTTTTTTCACCCTCAGCATAATAATAAATAACCTAAGCACTATGGCAATTCCAAAGACTCTTATCTCCTTTATATTCCTCCTCACAATCGGTGCTACTATGCCGACCGCTCCAAAGGAGAAGCTCGGCACATCGACTAATCCCGCTCAAGTTCTTTCCCGTCGCGCTATACCCCCTGACCAGCGTTGTGATAACGCCAATGACTGGGACGGGCGTTACTGCGACGGAAATGTCAGCCCCGTGGCGTGGTACGACGAGTGTACAGATGAAGATGGGGATATTTACTCTCGTTATCGTGATTGCCCCCCGAACACTGTCTGCATGGGAACCGTGGACAACGATGGCCACGACAATATCCACTGTATCGAACGTCCGGCCGGCCCAAGCGAAACATCCTCGGATAGACAGTCTGGCATATACAGAGTTGCTTCGGGTGCACGCGGCGAGCGCATTATCTCTGTCCCTCTAGCCAAACCCATTGAAGATGCTACTGTTGCTGCACATCTTGAGGGTAAGTTTAATTAAGAAAGAGAGACACAGAAGTTAGGGTTGATAGGAGCCACGCTCTTTCAAGATAAGTACACTCTAATAGCTAATATCTCCATCTTCGCACAGGCTCGGGCCAGAACTTCGTTCTTGCGGCAAATAAGGCCATTGTCGGGACTATACGTGGTACCAAAACCAAGCCCTGCGAATACAACGCCAAACAGCGCGAGTGTGACCCGCTTGGCACACATAATCTTCAGAAAGGCGCAATCATCGACTTTACCTTTGGTGTGGACGACGGCCAATCCGGAAATTTGATCTATGCTATCCTCGGAAGGAATCCGTCATAGATGTCATGGCGATGATACTGCGCAGCAGACCAGTAAGACGGGACAACAACATCCTCCCCGCTCACCGCCCGTGTGCCTCCGTCGAGCTGAGCAAAAGTGCCAGCACTACGACAACAGAACACTATAATAGGTCGCTTAAGTGTGCTTGGATCACTTGTCAGTACTGATTAGTAGATCAGCACCTCAGATCACTACGGATATAAAGATTACCTTGGTATATAGACCACACTCATTTTATAGCAGATAGGACCTTCGCAGTCATTTAAATTTAGTGATTTTTACCATCTCCCAAAACAGTTGTTTACACGATATTAAAAAACTTCTTAAGATATTGTTAGAATGGAGCAAACGGACGGAACGCATCCAGTTACTTTATATTGCTAAGGGCCCTCTTATACCCCCACCCCCTGATGCTAAGGTTGGTGAAACTGGCGGATATATGTAATAGATATGTTGATGAGATCGCATTAGATTAGACTAAATTAGTCTAATCAGGGTATAATATCTTTCATACAGACGTAAGATCCGTAATAAATGTTCTATCGCGCCTTTTATCCGTTGCTACCTTAACTGTTAGAATGTATGGCATCTTAGCCCGCACTAGTAATAGTGCGGCGTCCTCCTTTTGCCAGTCCAACAGTTATGAGCCCGGGATGACTCTGCCGCGATGTAAAGCTAACCCTTGTACCTTGTTGTAATGAGGATTTTGCTCTCTCCTAGGTCGACAAAGAGATATTGCTGAATATTGATAAGAGCGTCCAGGCAATCAAAGACAATAAGACATGGCCAAAATAGCGGTCGGAAAGCTGACTAGTAATCAAATGCACAGGCTCTGTGTATTGCTGGCGATTCCCACATATCGGCCTAGTATACTGCTCAAATGCTTCTTTGAGAGTTGCTCCGGAGCTACCACATATCCAAAAAACGGCTATAGTGTCTTGGGCACCGTAGGCAAATCACCCTGCCATAGTTGACCTCCTGCCACACAAAGTTAGCGCGGTCAGAGAACATTGGGTATAAAAGCTTTTCCTATCCTATGCCGGGAAGGCCGTGCAAGATAACACGAAAGTGCCAACTGCATCTGAGCGCTTCAGTCAGGAAAGATTGTACCTCAGGACGGACCAGAAGCCGTTCTTGCAGGAGGACTGAGTCGCTTCGAAGCATCGGAAGCCCTCCGGGAAGATCGCGATCTGCTGATGCCTTCGCATATTTCTGGCCTTCTCCGGGTTGGATTCTGCACAACAACTCTCTGCTAGACGCAACCGCGTTTCCAGCCGCTTGAGACCTCTATATATCATCCTTGTGCGCATCTGCATAGTCTGAGATGCCGCGAATGACCAGACATTGCCTATTAATATCGACGCCTGCTGATTCCATCTCAACGCAAAGGGCTCCGTAACACTTTGCGCTGACCTGATCTCTCAGCTCGCCATCTTGGATAACTGAATTCTTCCCAGACGGAAGACTAACTCGCTCCTGGGGTGTTTGGTTCGTACAGGTCGTTGGACAAGCTCATTTCGATCGCATTCCAAAAAAGTTGCTAGATTGACCAGGTAGCAATCTGCTACAAAGAGACTCCTTGCAGAGAGGGCCAGTCAAGACACACAACACATTCATCTAACTCCAGAGGCCACTTCACCCAAAGGGCGATGAGTAGTATCCAATAAGACCTTCGTGGCGCGATGAGGCATGACGATAGCTATACAAAGTGCTTACATTAAGGTGGTAGCTTCTCCGACCGTGTAGCAGAATGTTTCAGTGTTAAGATCTAGTGTCCCGTCGACCGCCAATACATAGACTCAATACTAGTAAACAATCTTCTCAATCGAAGGTGAGAGAGTTAGGAAATTGGCTATGCACATTTAAGCAAGGGGATTAATGTTAAACATTGTATTTAGAGTATTTTGAGTTGAGACCACAATCAACAATAGGGCATGACCGATCATGATACAGGGTTCCGCTGAACTGCTTTCTTGCCTTAACTCTTTAGTGATCATCCACCTGTTCGTCGTGGTCCGATGTATCAGAATCATCCGGGAACTATACTTGTTGGAACATAATTCAATCAATTCGCACTGAATCACAGTGCGGCGCCGTGCTTTTTTCGGTCCAACAATACTTTTGAGACCCAAGATTACCTGTGGGTGAAACGGGACTCGATTCCGGACCATCGGCGACACCAATTGGCAAACCTGTCGTATGTATACGCATGAAGAACGGGTGCTGAGGAACCAGCGCTTTATTCTCGCACATAAAGCCCATTGGGGTATGTGCAAACTCCTGCCCCTTCCTCCTGACTGCCAACCAATCCTGGAGAAAAGCCACCGATTTGGCAGCTTGCGTTGATGAGCGAACAGGTAGATGCACCGCGTCTTGCTGTGACGTGCGCTCTTTCGCAGTCTCGTCCGGATGGTCTTTCGTCGCGAAACAATCGCTTCCTCTCAGGCCAAGGAAGGCCTTGATACTGTCAGTTTCGTCGAAATCGAAGTAAAGACGGCCGGCGAAGAGGCCGAGCCCGTTCTTAAGCCACCCGGGAGCCTCCCAAAGTTGATGGCAGATTCGGAATGCTATAGAAGCGCAAGCAGTTGAAGTGAAGCATCCTACGCGTAACGGGAGCGGCGTAAGTTGCCAAGTGTGTCACCGGGTGTTTTAAGTCCTGCAAAATAGGGATCAAGTCTTCGGCTTCGTCTTAAGTGACAATCATCGCGGTTTCTGGGCGCAGGCCTACCAGCACCCAGTTCACGGCACGCTGAAGCGGTCAGAACATCAGTAATTAAGAGCAATAAAGGGCTCACCAAGAAAGTATCGTCAGGCTGTTGCAGCTTCACGGTCCTGGAGAATTCGTTGGAAACGAGGAGGCGGTTGCTGAAAGACACGTCGCTGATGTTGTGCTTTTGGCCAGTTGCTGTGCGTTTCATGGTAGCCCGGATAGGCTCGTATCCGATCGAGGTGGCATTCAATGGACCGGTCTTAGCAAAGCGCAGGATGTCTGGATAGAGTCCCGCGTAAGGGAGAGCGGAGTACAAGAGCGGCTTCTGCACCTTCCGGACAGCTTCTACCTAGTGCGCTATTTCTCTTTCCTGCTCTGCTTCCTGCAGTATCAAATACTCAGTCGCCCATATAGCAGATGGCTCTAAAGCTCGGCGGCGAGCTTCCAGTTCAGCTACCGTAGTGGCGACTAACGGCGAGGGTTAATGTAATATTTAGCTGGCCTCTATATGTCGACTTGGTCGGTATATCTCCTCAAGCGAGTAATTTTCCACGTTCCGGAGAGCATTCAAGTAGGCCTCCCGATCTCCCTAATTAGTTAGGCAGTCTAGGTACCTGATAGCAGCTTCAAAGCGTCTACAGAAATCACGGCCCTACGAGTCGAAGAGAGACTGCAGCTACTCGATCCCGCGGTAGGTTTGCTTAAGAAGCCATCGTACAACATAGCTTAAGTCAACGTCTCTATAATCGTTCTTATCGTTATGGTTAAGGATGCTCTAATTCACCTCTAGAGTGGCGAAGAAGACGATTAACTGCGATGTTACAAGCTGTCTTAACCTTATAGCGGCTACGGGGTTAAAGTTAGCAGTGATACACCATTACCAACGCTAGAACGTGGTTAAACCTTAGACAGTCTAGTCCTTCGTCTGCCCTAGGCCTGGGGTTAAAGTACCTGTAGTGTCTAAGGGCAACTTAAGGTCCGTACCGCGGGTGTGTGCCTCATTTAAGTAAATAAGGCACTCGCGTAGGTCGTAACCCCGCTATAAGGCTAGGAGAGGCACCTGCATGCCGCCTCGGTGGAGTATAAAAGGTTTGTTGTTAGCATCGAAGTAGAGGGCAGCCTTGGCTTTAGTATTAATGCGTATTCACGTCTTAACTAATGTAAGATTGTCTATTTCGAGGACTTAGGCACCCGCATTAATAAGCATGTGAATTCCCTGTTCTTTAACTTTACGAAGCAGAACTTCCGCCGAGACATGCTCTCTATGCTTAGCTACTAGGACATACCTCCTATTCCGTTGCTGCAGTAGATAAGTCAGCACCTCGGCGTTAGTATATAAAAGTCCGCGTAGATCGTGCTGCTCTATTGTCAGTGGTAAGAGCGTACGATTATTATTACTTCCGCTAAAACCTATTGTCAACGGCATATACGCGGCATCTAGCCGGGGATCATACATGGCCGCCAAGGAAGCATGCAGGGGAATGTCCCAGCCTAAGATATAGATCTAAACAGGAAACTGCTTGCAATACGCAGAGAAGACGAAGTAGTTTAAAAAGTAGTCGATAACGGCTACGGCGTACCAAAGGTGTTTCTAGAGCTCGTATGACTGCGCTTCGTCTCACGCAGCTGGCCTAGTAGGTCATCTACGCTCTCAACCCAGCGGCCATACTAGCTTGTAGGGTCGTCTGACTATACGATATACCGGACACACTGCTATAACTAAGCGACGCCAAGTCCCTCGAAATAGAAAGACAGGCAAGTAAAAAAGGATAGCCACGTCGGGATAGCCCCATTCGGCGTGGTTAGAGGGCACACCTTTAGCGTAATACGGCACTGCGATTAGATCGCGCGTGGGGTGTAAACCATACTACACACTCCATCGCTTTTTTAGTATTAGAAGCAGAATGTCATGCGTCAAAAGGCCTCTAAGTAGGTATATATTCTTCTTTAACGCAGCCCCACCACGGAAAACTGCGTCGATGCGCTTCTCGTCGGATTATTCGACCCTTAAGTTCCCTATAAAGCGTTTAATTACCTCGAGGTCCGCCATTGAATAACCTTAAAGCGTAAGGATGGCTGTCTAGCCGCGGCAGATGTCCGCCACTAACCGTAAAATCAAGGCTTCCTCCGCATCGGAACGCAAGAAGGAGACCTAAGGAAAGCCGCTATTCGGCCGTTCAACAACCGTGAGACTTAAAGGAAAGTCTTGCTGTAGGCTTGGTAGATGGCCGTGCACAAGCTTTAGTAGGGCCTCGGAGGTCTCCCAGCGGGCCGTATGACCGTCGACGTCGGCCTAAGGGCCGGACGGATATATCAACTGCGTCCGAACGGCTAAAGTAAAGTCGCATTCGTCGAGCAGGTCACGGCTAACCTTTTCCATCTAAGACTGTGCGTCGAGTATGCGTCTGGTTTCTTAGAGCTGGCTATCCAGGAGCCTTTGCGTCCCACTCAGCTTGAACGATATGATGCTTTCAGGCAACGCGACTATCACCCCTAAGCTCGACATGATCTCGCTGTGGAGATTTTAATACGCGTTAACAGTGTTAATTGATGTTGCTGTCTTTCGTAAGAAAGGAATATTCCTCAATTCGCGGTCCAGCAGGTTTCCGAGCCGGGCTTGAGTATCTAGGCTATCTGCACGAGTAGTGCTCTCGGTACGATGACCCGCACGAGTCGTTTCGAATCTGCAAGTACGGCGGCGACCATGGGAATAACGCAAGACATCTTCCCTCTCCCCATGTTCATTTGCAGGACTGAATTGTCTCCCGATTCTAGATATATAGTCGAGAGGGCAACATCAACTTGCTCGGGGCGTATCAACATGTTTAAGTCGATCTCGAACAGCAGCCAATCCGGGAATTTCGAAGGATCCCAGTTAACATGTCCCACGTTCTCGGCTTCTTCATCAACAGCCTTGACATTCCGTCTTGCACGGGCGTTAATTATTCTCTGTAGCTGTTGCTGTCTTGTGACTGAAAGGCCGTACCTGATCAGAGCGGCTCTCATCCCCTTGCCGAAGCCCACCTTCGCCACAGTACCAAGGCACTCGAGAAGCGCTGTAGGGCTGGTGTACGGCCACGGCCCGCCTTGCTGGAGCCAGCGCACTCGCGCATCTCCATGCTGCAGGGCTCGGCTGATGTGGTCCAGATGGGCTGATGACGCTTTAAGGGCATTTTCGACAGAGCTTAGTGTTTTCCCAACCAGCTTCTCGACATTTTGCCGCTCTCGAACGGTATGCGCTCTTTCTAAAGCGAGAAGGCTCTGCTTAAGCTCCTGTCCGTACTGCCTCCGGACCCTGGAGTCTGCCGCAGTGACACTTTCCAAGACTTGCTTAAGCTCGCGCATCTCAGAGGTGCGCATATTTCTTTCCACAGGCTTGCATTGTACGCTTCCACCTCCAACACGACTCTCTTTAGCAACGGCAGAGCTCTTCTGAGATATCTAGCCCTCTTCCTGCTCGCTTGGGCCACATGGTCTGCCCAAAATATCCTTAAGGCACGGCACGTCTCCACCACGGCGACCGCGCACCATAGGAACTCCGTCGTAGACCAGACTTTCTGCCATCCGAATATGCGTTGCGGGTCCTATATGATCCAGGACGTGCTGGACCAGAGCAATGTACGTAGAAAATGGGAAATTCTTCGGCAGTCGCTTCCAGTCCGCCCGTACCGCCTCCACGGCGCTTGGGATATCCAGGAGTGCAGAGTCATTCCGCTGGAAAGCCGTCAAGCGTGGGACACGCATACGGCCACTGCGGCGCGAGGAAAGCCGCAAGCGGTCGATCGGCGGCTCTCGCTTGCTCTTGGTGCATTTTCTATGCTGCTATGAGCTTCTTCTGAAGCTTTTGACTTGCTACACTTCCCACCAATTCGCTATCATCGGGTAGTGCGTAGAAAGGCTCAATCAGCCGCGAAAGAAATTCCGCAGACGGTGTCTTTTTGAACTCGAACTGCACGTAGACCGGGTGCGTTGGAGTCTCAGCGCTTTGAGTTTGTCCACAGCCGCAAAAGCAACCAAAGTCCTGACTAGGTCCATGTCAATACCAGCGCGGAATACAACGAAACCTAGCACGAAGCAGAGTTTGAACCGATCCCCGATGTGAAGCTGGCGGCAGAGATTGACCAAGGCGCACCACTCCATGGGGAAATCAACGGTGAACAGGTGGCTCAACACCAATGCTTCCGGAGGCTCGCCGTATCCCTGGATGACGGGCCATTCCTGCAGCAATGCGGCGAGTTTCGGCCGAACGGGGAACCCTGCGCGCCAGCTGTAGATGAGTGAGACAATTTCGAAGACATGGTGGCATTTGTCACTCAGGGATCAGCGGTCGCGGGAATGATATAATACTAAACCGGCTTAGCGCCTTGGTAGTAGCAGCTAGCTACTTTCCTTTCAGCGAGTACTACTACTACTCAATACTAGACCATATAATCAGACTTGCTTTCCCTTTGCTTTCCCTTCGTTTCGGCACGGCCCCTTAACACCTACCGGAGAGTTTTCAACCATCGTCGCCTCCCGCTCCACAACGTGAAGCAAACCTCGGTTTCAAGGCCTACAACGGCAAGAAATTATCGTTACACCTTGCCAAATTTGATTATATAGGCGAATGCACTAGTATTTCGATAAGTTATTATCCCTATGTTGACATGACGCTTATTAACACCTCCGTTATGCATTAAGCGCACTAAAACGGCCATGTAGGAACACCGCCCTCTATTTCCTCTATATTACCTACAATGCCGCCTCTCTTGGCACTGATGCTACTCGTTATATGCGCTAATGCACTCTTGATCCGGACTTCGGAAACACCGCCTTAGTGGCGTGTCCGGATGACTAGTCTACCCGGATGAGTAGTGAAACACACTAGTTGGTTAGTTGTTGTTAAATATATTTTATCCACCTAGCCCGTACTAGTAACTAGGTGGCGTGATAATTCATTTCGGTTCGATATTTTTGAGTCCCTAATATGCCTTTAGTCGGTAGGTAGGCTCTCCTCTCCTCCCACTCGTAAGATCTAAAGGCTTCTAGAAACAGAAATGAAACCAAATAAATAGGCTGAAACCACGCCTCTGTCATGCCTCCGTTACTTCATCAGCGTAAATTTACCCTATACTACTAAAAGCGTCGTATTTATATTATTACTCACCGTGCAAAGTATTTCGGTTTTTACGAAATCCTATGAATTATAATTTTATACGAGTAGATTTTAATTGACCATATCTAGAATTGTACATTGTAGATCCCGTAAATACAATAAAGTAACATTCATTAAGTAAAGCTTACACACTATGTTATCTTTCGTTTATGGCATAAAAGGGCTAAGATCTTGTAGGTCGTACTTATCTTTTTCTATCTCTATATCTTTACACTCCTCTTTTCCAGAAGCCTAAGCTTTTCTACACCACTTTCAATATGCGAGGCTTGCATTCCATCACGCTTTATATATTGTTCCTCGGCCTCTCCTTCGCTAGCATTCTACCCTTTACTGAAGGACTATCCGTGGAAGTACCATCGATTGTAAAGCGATCGACAAGCGAGCCTACCACGGAAGACTCTCATGCTGCCCGTGTTGAACTGGAGTTTGGCAAGCACTACTCAGCGGAAGAATTGACCAACATGCTCGAGCAAGCCGGAAAGAAGGTTACGCCCTCGTCAGATGCACAGATTAAAAGGGCACTCAAGAAACGTCGCGTGGTTTCACGTAACCTTGAGGCCCATATCAGGTTCATTTGCCCAACGGGTGGCTCTATGAGCCGCCACCTCGATTGGGGCGCAAACCTTTTCGACTCTACAATGCATCTACGATACGCTGGACTCCTCAATGTCGACGGATTTGCTCGAGGACTCTCATATTCGCATAGCCTTCCTTTCGACTACTCTAATACGCTACACCACTCCTGGTGTGCACACTTCGGAAACCGCATCTGTACCTACCAACTGACGGCCAACTTTGGAGGCACCGTTCCGCTATATCAATGTTTATGACTACTCTAGGGAATGGGATGCCGACTGTTACGGAGACTTGCCTAATTGTCACCCGAGATAACACGTGTCCCGCCGCGGTACATTCCGCTCGTTGCAATGTTGTACAAGCGGACGCCAGTCCACTAGGTAGCTAGATCAAAATCGCTATATTATAATAGCTCGCGAACGTTTAAAATACAATAACGAGGGTTATTGTTAAGGCAGGAGCAGGTTTAGCGCCTTGGCAGTGGTAGCTAGCTACTTTCCTTCCAGCGAGTACTACGAGTATTTAATATCAGACAATACAATTAGACTTGCTTTCACTTTGCTTTCCCTTCGTTTCGGCCGGCGCCTTGACAATGTCTTCAGCCCTGAGCCTTTTCGTCATATTGCTCTTCGTGGATCATGGATTCAGCTCTGGTTATTGACTGGATCTTGTAACATGAATCGGTTCCTTGCTCTTCCTGTTTACTCGCCGCCGCTCGATTCCGGTGATGTGAACGTTGGTCCGATATAGTCCTCCTGTTCAAATGCCGAATTGCATGCTCGAATAGCAACTCCGCTGGCGCACGGTATCGTTTTGGTGACAATATTCCTTGCCACTCTCTCAGGTACAGTACTAGGACAAAAGTTCTCGCACGGTCCACCGTGCCGCGCCAAAATCGCGTCTCGCACGCGTCATCCTCCTTCTTTGCACCACCCTCATGCCACCACAACGCACGCCTTTGAAGGAGCTATTCGGTTCTCATGCTCCAAATCAGCCGTACTCTCCTCACCAGCGCGGCATTCTGCTTGCCTGCCAAGCGTTGGGGCAGAAGCCTGCCTGGTTTCACAAGGAGCTTGGCGTGCCAAAATCGTCGCTACAGTCGACCTAGCTGCTCGCACCGCTACGTAATAACGGCAGGTCCTAACTTCGTTCTAGCCGGCCTAAACTACTATTAGATAGCGATAAGAGATATATTCTTCGTATTATACGAAAGGACCTAAAGATCACGTATAAGGAGGTCCGCGAATAAATAGGTGTTATCTACCACAACCGGACTATTACACGCCTGCTAGATACGTATAATATACGCAAATGGCGCGCTATAGGCCGGCTAGAGCTTATAGAAGAACACGCAGCTATTCGCCTTACCTAGTTACTCGAGTATTTAGACTAGACCGAGCAGCAATAGGCGAAAGTTATCTAGTTAGATAGGTGCTCTACGGAGCGCGGCAAAGGCGCGAAACGCGAGTGTTGTTTTCGCATACCCGGGCAGAAATAGGACCGCCTAATGATCTAAACGTACGCCAAAGGCAAGGACGTATCTATTATAGTTTAGGCAGCATTTTCTAGAAAGCGTGGAAGGTCTAAATTGCACGTAATGGTGCGTGATCCGGAGGCTAAGCGAAATAGGTACTCCGCCAACTCCTACCTATAAGTACTCGAGGAAAACGTACCGCAGGTTTAGCGGAGAGACATACGATTTTTATAGGATAATATCTCTATTTATACGGCTATTAAAGTACGTAAATGGTTTAAAGAAAGGCGTATAAATGTTATTTATTAGCCAGTATATAGTCCGGATTCAAATCCGATCGAACATATCTGGTTTTATTTAAAAGCGAAGGTTCTAGAGCTTTATCCAGAGCTTACAAACGCATCTAGGGGCGAAGACCTTATTAAAGAGAAGCTAGAGCAAGCACTAGAGGATGTATAGGAGCAATTACCGCAGTCGTTATTTAACTCGGTACTAGGTAGTATAAAGCGTAGGTGTGAGGCAGTAATCGCTGCAGACGGCTAGCACACCAAGTACTAGTAGAAAATCAACACTAAATTCGATCTTAGCACTTATTTTTGACCTATAAGCAACTTCGTATAAGCAGCAGAAAGCGTGCGTTGAGAAACAGCGACTTTGTTAGGTCGTGGTGATCGCTTATGCTCGGCAAGCGTACGAGAACTTTTGTCAGGTCACTGTACGTACCTGGCGCCAATGGGCTCACTGGATTTTTGTCTTTGTAAAAAAGTGGCTGGTGCTGGTTCAAACCAAGAACGCGAAGCGCAAGTTCAACAACAGGATTGGCAGATTTAAAGAGGTGATTGGCAAAGCAGTGGATACGACCTTTACTACGGAGAGACTGGCCTGTCTCCAACCTATGGCTTACATAGTCTATTACAAAGTGCACCGGCGGGGAACATGCTGGACACATTGTTCGATGGCGCAAGTTAAATTAGATCTAGCAATGTTGTTGCCGACGTAGGCGTGATTAAGCATTGCAGACTCCTAAACCAACCCGGTATTAGGTCGGATAGACATTGCGATGCCGACTAAAAGCGTCGGAAGCGCCTGGAGTTAATAAGGCGATTGAAAGACTGCAAGGAGATCAACACGCGAGGCGTCAGCGAGCAACGTCGAACGAGAGCCACGGAAAGTTACACCAACCCGATAATTGATTCAATCAGGAAAAGAACAATAGTCTATTTTCCTGATTGAGACGCTCCTGATTTTGGACGCGCCGTCTACCACCTTTGATGGTCTCTCGCTGCTGAAGTGAAGGAACTGTGTGCGGTGTGAGGCTCCAACCTACGCTGGTATCCCACTTCAACGCCATCGCTTAAAAGTCAAATATGCATCTAGAAAGAAAACGATACTGACTTTGTTATTTCAAGAAAAGTACTGAACTTCGGAGATCACCGGTAATCCTTCACATTGAATTGAAACTCCCTTGCATGAGAGAACTTCTACCCCTTAGCACCACTTAGTTCTTTCGCGCAATTAGTGCTTACCTACGTCAAATTATTACGCCAAGCATTTCCAGCCTTTATCAATGAGGACAATCTTGTTGAAACGGCTAGCCAATTTTGATTAGACCAGCAGCCAATCGGATGTAGAGGCAAGGAGCCATATTCTTTTTTTCTCCACGAGGCGATCGGGTTCCCTTCCCCGCGTAACTATGTCGATCACCTTCCCACTAACAGTACGGCAGAAACCGGTTGGTTTTGTGGCTTCGAGCTAGCAACGTCCGATCTTAGAGGATTGCAGTAGCCGCAAGCCTTTATTCATGTAACTGGAAAGCTCCGCGTTTGCCTATTGCTAACTTAATAGACCTTACTTCTACCATCCAATATAGCACACGGGCGCTTCGATTTATCTCTCTCCTTTTTCTGTTCCCATATTCCACACGCGAACATGGCAGGCGAGACAGGACCGTTCCGCGTCTCGCTCCCGATCGCCATGACAATGGCCGGGTTCTTCGCAATCTCCTGCTACAACACGATTGAGATTTTCATCATGATCTACTATACCTTCAAACGGCATCGCAGCCTGTACTTCTGGAGCATGCTCGTGGCGTCGTGCGGCATCCTCGTGCACGCCGTCGCGCAACTGCTGCGCTACTTCCGACTAGCACCAAACTTCCCCATGTGCGTAATGACGGTCGCCGGATGGTGGGCAATGGTAACAGGGCAGTCCGTGATGCTCTACTCGCGATTGCACCTCGTCACCAGCAACAAGCGCATGATCCGCTGGGTACTCATTATGATTATTACCAACGTCTGCATCCTGCACTTTCCAACGACGGTCTTATTCTTCGGTAGTAACCTGGCTAGTCCAAAGCCCTTCGTTAAGCCGTTCATCGTCTACGAAAAGATCCAGCTTATGGGTTTCTGCATCCAGGAATCCATCATTTCCGCCTTGTACATCTGGGAGACGGTACACGTGGTAAGGCCCGTGTTGACCATCAAGGGCCCTCGGGAACGTACGGTGATCTGGCATCTAATCTTAGTCAACGGGCTCGTCGTGCTATTGGACGTTAGTCTGGTCGCCACAGAGTACACCAACCACTTCGACATCCAGACGACCTACAAACCCGTCGTCTACAGCATCAAGCTCAAAATGGAATTCATCGTCCTCAACCGCCTGCTCTCCATCATCCAAAACCGCTCGGGCACCAGTTTCTGTTGCAAGCGGTCATGCTGTTCTCCTATTGCCGGGCCAACGCTCTACCGTTCTAACGACTTGAATAGCATGGCCATCCAGAGCTCTAGCGACCATACGAATATCAGACCTCCCTCCACTGCCAAACCCAATCCGTGCAGCATGCCGCTGCCAGAAACCCCTAATCAGAGCGCGAGAACCGCCTGCGTCGATATGCACAGAGAGCTAATGGAGATGGAAAGCATTGAGCCGTTACGGTACCACGCCCAGATGGGTGACCTTCGAGAAAGAAGTGGCACAGACTCACAGGCGCAGTAAGTGGGACTAGGAATCGCGTGACAGATTATTTAGGCAGGCTGGTGAGGGTAATGTGATAAGCCCCCCGGGCCCGGGGGGGGGGGGGGGCTTGTTCTGGGGAAGTTTAGGCGTATCGTCTGGTATCGGCTGCACGGGCTTTCTAGCCCCCGACCAGGAGGAATACGTGTATAGACGGGGAAGGGATTTTCAGAAACAATATTTGTCTAATTCAACGGACAACTGGGCCACAAGGGACCTAACTACTATATCCTCGTCTGCGGCACGTCAGTACAGGCGGTGAGTGGTTTAATGCGAAATTATACATACACCTTAACCCCTTCCTGACGGTCGGATCGCTGGAAACATTCGGGGACCTCCTCAATACCAATCTCAGCGGTCCCCACGAATAATATGTACAGTGACCTGACAAAT
>JAJJID010000567.1:0-21424 GCA_022204955.1 Macrophomina pseudophaseolina
CAAGCACAGCTGCGAAGCATGTGCGCGGAACATATTTTTCAAAAAGCCTGTTCTACGGCAGGTGGATGCTTTCGCTTCATGTACATAGCTATATCCGGATCCAATCAAGTTTGCGTAGAAACGACCTCTTGATGAGACGGATTTAGTCAATCCTAGTTGGACCCGTTACGGAGGAGCACTGACAAATGTTAGTCCATTTGCACGAGCAAGTTTCTAATACTTTCGACGAGGCTACCGGAGACAGAGGCCTGGCCCCTCACGCGCTTCTGCTTCGCCGAACGCACTTGCGCGAGGCATATGCTGGAACGGTATTGTCATCGACAAAGGTGTGCAACACTGTCTCAATGTAGAAGCGGGGATCAGTGGCAGTTGAAGCGAGTGCGGCCCTTTCTCCGCACCTCGCACACTCGCCCGACATGGTAACCGACTACACGATGTCGAGCGCAACTAAGGCGGGATCGACGGCTTCGTCTTTATTATCAGCAGCATCACATGTATGGCATCGTCATGCAGCATACAGGCCCTATACCAGGGACGGCCTATTAGTGGCGGCGCAAATTCTCGGCCGCGTAGGTTTTATGGCAAGTATTATCATCCAAGACACCGCGAGTTGCCCGATTTACGGCCTCGGAGAAGCTTCTGTCGGATCGTCAGCAGGCATGCCGTCGACGGCGAGTGCTCGCCACCGCAGTGTCGACAAAACGAAGATGCCTACAAGAGCGCGCGGATTCGGACATACTGCCGCGAGCTCCACCGACGTATTCAATATCGTTTGCTAAGCGGCACAGCAGCTATTGGACGGAGCAGGCCAAAAAAAAAAAATTATATTCGACGCCCTGATGGACATGGAAGGTCTCGGGAGCCAAAATTCGAAAAAGTAGAAGGGATCCACGTGCGATTGTCGCTTGACGGATGAGACAACGAATACGAGCGTCAAGTATTGTTGCGGTATGTGCTGCCGGACAAGGCAAGTGAAGGAAGAATTTGCTATGGCTGCTCGGTCTAAGCAAAGATGCACCGCTTCGAAGCGGGCGACGCACGTCTCCGGTGGAAGCATGCGAGGCTGGACGTGGCGGCCCCATTGACCGGTGGAGCCGGGTCGACGCTCCAGACCGGCGGCATCGAGTGGATGAGGTGATTTTATTGGGAGATTTGTGGGAGAGACCCTGAGGGGAATGCGTTCTGCGGTACTGCGTCCGTCCGCTGTAACTCCGGATGGTCGTGGCCGGTCAATGCGGGCAACAGCACGGGAACCAGGCGTGCAAAGATGCTAGCAGGTCGCAATTGACCAGCCAAGTGCTCGGTAGGGTGCCGAAAAATGCAAGCTGCAAGTGAGAACGCTGTCGTCTGAAGTCAGGATCCGGTCGTTCTGATTGGAGCTGGAGGGCTACCTGGAGGCGGAGGGCAGCGCACCGAGACAGACCTGCATTTCCCCAACAGCCGTTAGCGCAAAGCTTAGCACCGTCAGCCGCCGCGACGACGAGGGGCCTGACTGAAGCAGTAAGAGAACACGCGACTCCCTGGAGACGGCGGCCAGATGAGAATCGTCGGCCGGCATGATGCGCCAGCGAACGGAGAATTCCTGCATGCGACTGGAGGCATGCACAGATGCGGGGCCGTGCTGGAGGCAAAGAACGGAGAGCGACGCTGCATACACACACGCAAGCGGGTCTTACATGCCTGCACGACGCGATGGCGCGCGCTCATGGAGCTAGGCCACGAGGGATCCTCGCCCTCGCGATAACGCTGCCGGCGCTGAGCGGTTGGCCGGTCAGCGCGACATCAGGACGGCGACTGGCCAGGGCGCGTGCTGCTCAGCGACAGGGACATGGGTGCGGCGGCGGACTGGAGAAGGGCGCGGCTGGCCAGGCCCTGCAGCAGCAACAGGCCCACGATCCGCAGCGCCTGGGTTCGTGCGTCTGGTCGGCTGCGCGCACGGTGACGGCGGTTGCGACAGCTCCCCTGTACGTCCTCCGTACTCGATTGTTTCTGCCAATCGCGGCCGTCAGACGACTTGCTCGACATGCTCGCACGGTGCGGAAACGGCTGGCCGGCGTTGCCCTTGGACGTTGAGCTAGGACGAAGCCGTTGGCCGCCCAATTCCTCGCGATCTCCAATAGCCACAGATCGAAGGCTAGTTCGCGCGGCCTGGATCCATGCAGCGTCACCGCGACTCTGGACGCCCTGCGCGGCTTGGCAGTGACTTTTTATCAACAGCGGCCAAGTTCCCCAGCGCCAGCGCCCCGACTCAGTTCAGACTCTCGTTACTCCGGACCCTCGCACAGACTGGACCTTGCCCTCACCTCCCGCCAGTCCCAGCCCGCCCATTCTTATTACTCCGCCTTTTCCCGCCGCAAACCCCCTCCGTCGTCGTCTTCTTGTCCCAAGCTGCTCCCGCCAAATGCTCTGCTGTCCCCGCCCCGGCCCCTCCTGTCCCCGATCTGTCTGCATTCCCCTCTAACTTCCGCGCTGCTGGAGAATGAAGTACGGCGAGACCCTGCGCCAGCGATCTATCCCTCAATGGGGGCCGTGTAAGCCGCCTCCGGATGCGCCTATGACGTCGCCCTGCTCATAATTCAACGCATGCCACAGACAACGTCGACTACGATGAAATCAAGCATCTGATCAAAGAGCACACCACCCCTGGCAGCGGCAAGGCCGTCTCCATCCCCGGTCAGCCCGACGTCAATCGCAGCCACTTCGAAGACCAGCTGTTCGAGATTCTCGCCCAAGAACACCGTCGCATCGACCTCTTCGTGCGGAGCAAGTCTGGCGAGATTGAGCGCCGTCTGAGTGCGTCTACCCCGCCTACCCCTCCGCTAACCCTACGCCTGCCATGCTGACACGCTTGTCTAGACCATGTCACAAAGCAGATCAACCAATTCACCCTCCGCGAGCGAGCCACCTCCCCCAACGACCGCAAGATATCTGAGAGGCGACGCCAAAAATACGGCAGAATAGAAGGCGACGTGCTGAGGTAAGGCCCGCGCTTTGTGCGACAACATTGCGGCCTGCGCTAACTCTGCATGCAGGGCAGGAGAGGAGATTCGGTCGCTAGCCCGATTCGTCGGCGCTCAACGCCTGGCGTTCGCTAAGCTTCTCAAAAAATATAAAAAATGGACACATTCCGAAGCGTTGGAGCAGCGCTTCAAGGAGGAGGTCATGAGCGAGCCTGGCACCTTCTCGCAAACGGATCTTTCGTCGTTGCTGAACCACTGGAGCGATACATTGCACGCCGTGCGTGAGGCCTATCAAGCTGGCCAGAGCCCCCAAACCCCTAAGATTGCCCTGAGTGACGAAAATCCCATGGACATTGCGCAATCCGCCGGCTTGAGAGCCGTTCCCTCAAAGATCCACGCCGCTGCCGAAACCGCCAATGAAGTCGATCTCGACACTGCGCTGTCAACACTCCCCTTGGGTCCGACAGGCGCGAGGGCAACATATTGGGTGCATCCGGAGCAAGTGGTAGAGATTCAAATACTGCTGTTGCAAAGTCTCCGACTCTTCGAGGGCAAGGCCACGAAATCCCAGCCGACTTCCCCATTCGAAACCCCAAACCGACGAGGTTCATCCGAGAGGCTAGATGGCCTCAATGACAGAGCAGATGACATTGGCGCTGTCCTCATTGATGATTCGGAGAGATATGCCCGGCAACGGAGCTCTACTACAGTGGAGGAGACGGAGGAGACACCAGGCAAGCCTGCAGCTCGTGTTCTAGGGAGTGCCCGCTGGAATTCCAGCGGTGAGGCGGCTGTGTGCGTACCATGTGATGTCGATGCCGACGAGGGTAAAAGGACTGTGTGCGCTAAGTTGAAACGCAAGCACCTGGGCAACTTCTTGAGCCTCGAAAGGCCGTTCCATTCCCGACGGCCATCTGGCTTGTCTCCAATTGTGGAGAATGTCTCTCAATCTGACACTTCGCAGCGTGATCCCATCGATGATCTTCGTTCGTGGCTTTTGTCTCACAGGAACTTCCGTCCCATCGCAGGTATCAGTGCTAAGCGAAGCCGCTTTATTGGGATGGATAATGATCCAGATCACGGGGTCTGGGCGACGCTGGATAGGGGAATCTGCATGAAGGCGTCCCTGTTTTCTGATCTGGCGGAGAACGACTGGCCAAAGAAGGCAAGGATAGACGCTACCACCTTCCCCTTCGCCGTTCTGGAAGTTCGTTGCGAAGGTGCGCAAACCAACGATCTGATCCGTACCCTAGACAACAGCCACCTTGTAAGTTCACTACGCCAGAGCTATCAGACATATCACTAATAGAACCCCAGACCGAGCGCGTGCGAGGATTCTCTCTGGAGGCTCACGCGATCTGGATTTGCTGCAAACCCTCCGCCATGCAGCCACCGTATTGGGTAGGCACTACGCTCTTAATCTTGTATGAGTATAAATTGCTAACTACTCACAGCTTTCCATGCTCGAGCGCGACATCAGAAAACTTCCCGACGCCGTACCCAAGCAGTCGTCCCGTCGTGGTAGCGTGGTTCCCTACTTGGAATTTGGCAACTCGCGACAGACCTCACTCTCCAACTCTTCTGCAACGGATGGTCAAACCAGCCGTTACTCAACCATGCAAGGCGAGTCATCGGCGACCTCGATGAACGAAATGGAGACCTCTCCGCAAAGTACGGGCAAGAAACCCAGGCGTTCCAACTTACGCGATTTCTCCATCAGCGAACATCTGGAAGCGAATAACAACACTCCGCGTTATTGGAACGAGTATGACAACCCTGAGGATGGCGAAGACGATGATGCCTATGTAATCTACGTCGATCCTAACTATTCACCCCAAATCCCTGGTCAGGAAACTATTAGCAGGCTCTTTGGAAAGATAAAGAGTGCGTTCGGTGGCCGCCGTCGGTCAGAACATGACTCGCTCCTCAACTCGCCGGCAGCCCAAAGCGTTGAGGATAGCGACGATGGAGAACCGGGCTCCCATGTGCGGTCGCGTACCCAGAATTACGGCACCATATCTGAGGGTTCCAACAGCTTGAGTGGATCAGGAAAATCCAACCAACAAGGTCGCCGCAGCGGCCTCCTCGACCTTTTCCGTCCAACCGCCCTCGCCACGGAGCATCGATGGACTTATCGCCCCGGTCCGACACAAACTCTCGGCGCCAATCCCGCTGATCTGAATGAGCTTCTGGCGGACCTCGAGCAGCGTCGGGCCGAGCGCGAAACAACCAAGACCAGGCTCTGCATGACCTCGTTAGCTGCAGCAGTCACAGTATTGCTTATCACCTGGACGCTTACAGCCACGAGTCGCAAGAAGCTACGCAAAGAGGTTGACGTGATGGTGGTCGTCGGTGTAGTTTCTAACTTAGTCTTTGCCATGGTTGGCGGACTTTGTGCGGTGAGCAAGAAGGAAAGTATGGGCCTCATTGCAGGACTGTTCGTTGGGATAATTGTTGCCGCGGTGTGTTTGGCAGACGGTGGCCTGTTAGTTTGGCTTTGGAGCTGAACGGGTCGTCACCGCAGGGTGAGTAGTTTTTGACACGTGGTTTTGATCTTAGCTGTCTATTCTTATTGTTATGGCGTTGCACACCCCCACATGAAGCTTGCTTCAAAAAGCTATGCGGGCGGTGCTCCGGAATGCTTTCTTGCTGCTGCTGTTGTCGATACCCGGCTGATGATTAGATAGTTTCTACACTGTTCCATAGTTTCCTTTTCCCTGTCTGTGTTTACAAAAACACATGCAAAAGTCTAGACCATCCATAAGGGTGAGGTTCACACCGAAAATAAAAAAAAAAACCATACGCTCAAAACATATGCATAAGTGTTGGATGCGGACCGCTTTTCTCCGCTCTTATTTTTTTTTTGGGCCCCCCCGGGTTGGGGGGGGGGGAAGGGGGGGCTGCTTTCTTTCCATGTCTGACTTGACTCGCAATAGCACAGGGTGGTTCATGAAGGAAACTAGCAGAAATTCATCCGGCGCGGTTGCACCTGCTGAAAATGAGCATATAGCGTAACTTTTTCTCTCTTTTCTCACCTCGCAAAAGTTTGTTATTACCGGCTGCTGAAGGTGGCTTCACCGGGTCGGAGACCATTTTCTCTGTCTTGCTCTTTCGGACTGTCCGGTGAACACGAGCAAGCGCACGCCCGTCCAATGCCGTCGCCGTTACTCATATACGTATGCGAGTAACACACAGACACACGCACTAGTGCTTCATCCCCTCCCTTTCTCATGATTGATCCTCGCCATGGATCTGTTCTCTATGCTGTGCTTGGCCCTGCATAGCGATGCATGCCGCGCAAGCCACCCTCTCGACAAGATCAACGCTGGGCAGAACGCTCGGCACACGCGACAGGCGCCGTCGTCCGAGCGCTTGCTTTCCAGTCGGATCTACGGGGCACGCCCGTCGTGGGATTTGTCCGAGCCCTTAGCCACCAGCTTGCTGTTTATTAGTCGCATCGAGCGATCGGCTTGTGCGTATCGTGGGTTGGGCTGGGATGGCCCTGTCCGGCCGGCCGCCATCCATGGTACACGCACAGCGTAGGCACATCCTTGGGACATCGTTGCTTGGCAGCAGACAGCCGGTCAGAGGCTTCTTGCTTCGTTGCTTCGCTGCGCGCGTGCCTCGTTCCCCAGTTCGGTAAATCGCGAGCGCGAGCGTTGGCTTTCCTTTTTCTTGCTTTTTGCTTTTTTTTTTTCAACTCTAGTCTTCCTTCCACCCCCTCTCCTCCTTCGACGCCTCGCTAGCTAGCCTCAAACTAATCAGATATGTGAGGAGCGGAACGACGATGAGGCTGCTTGTCTCCCGATAAGCGGTGTCGCGGATAGAAAGCCCCTTGCGCAGTCACTACTTCGTCCATACCGCGGGCTACTCGGGTGACTTCCGGCCGAGATCCTTGATCGTTGGCATCAGATTGGCTTCCGGCCGTCCCGCCTCAACAGTTGCAGGTTTCTCCGCTGAGAGACGGGTAAGATATTGGCGAGCAGGCGGTATCGCACGCGATTGGCGGTGAGAAAGGACGGCGCGCGCGCGAGGCAAGGCCTTGGTACAAACTCTAGTCGTGCCTGTACGCGATACATATACCATTCCAAGCGCTAAACGCTACTACGTTCAACGCAGATGTCTTGGGATTCAGCCGGCGGGTAAGCTGGCAAATGAGCAAGCAAGGAAGCCGTCAAAGCGAGAGGCTGGGAGGACGAAGGCCAGAAATTAAAAAAGAGACGGCGGATATTGAAATGAAAAAGTCAAAATCGAGTAAACGAGGCGTGACGCGGACTTGGCTCGTGGGCCGGAGGCACAGAAGCCGACATTGACAGAGCCAACACGAAAGAGCGAGAGCGAAAGATTCGCAAGCCACAACCTTAAAGGAAAAGGGCAAGAAACGGCCTTGCACGAGGTAAGCCGGGCTGGCGGAGATGCGGTGGAGATTACTCCGGCGGGAGCGAGCAAGAGATTGGTCCGCGTTCGAAATTCGTGGAGGGAAAGGGTTGCCCGACCGGGCAGGTTTGGCGGATGAGAAGGGCACCCTTGAATAAAGTAATTATGGCCTTAGATACGGGTCCAGGGATTTGAGTAGTCGTTTTACTTCTGCGCATGCACGGCATATGGAACATACTTTTGCCATTCATTGTGAGGGGTGAGCGGGACAGGCCGCGTGGACCAGTCAGTGCTGGAAGCCCGCCCACGTGGTTTCTATCCCGGTAGCGAGCGGGAAGGGCATCGAGGAGGATTAAGGGCGCTGCAGGATCTATGACAGAAACTTAATATCGAGGGAGTAGGCTGGCATATGGAAGGGCCGGCATCAGCCTGATAGTTTGGTGACTCCCGTCCCGGGGTCATTCAACCTTAGGCTTGCGGGCGGGGCTGTAGAGCGGAGCGGGGAACGTGAAATATGCTTTATTTCCGCCCTTGGCGCGGGCGAAAAACCGAATCACCCTGCACTGTACTGTGGTTGCGTCAGACAGAACCATGGAGGGAGCGGTCTGTGTTGACATACACAGGGGTTGAAGCAGCCATTCGGATGCAGACATCATCAATCTGGTGGACGATCATATCAGTACCACTGCTGTAATCGGGATTTGCATCACGGCTGTACTGTTGCAGGAACGAGCTTCAGGGTCCAGCTATTTCGCGCAAAAGGTGAGGTAAGAATTGAAGCCATGCAATTGCTTTTCCCAAACAAGTTATCTGCCACACAAAGCCAATCGCCTTTCCCATGCAGACAAAATTGTTACAATAGTCCGAGACATAAGCCCATCTCGAACGAGAAAGAGAAAAAGAAAGTAGGAAAAGAAATAGAACCCCGAAAATTTATCAAAACAGGCGCCAGTTTGCGGGTATCTCTCAGCATCCATCAGGCGCAGTAATCGGTCAGCAGTAATAATAGCACACAGTCCCCCCATAAGAGAGGGAGAAAAGAAAAAGCACCCTCCTTAGCCTTCCAAACGGCATTTTAACCGACTAGCGCCGTTCTCCTTCAAGTAAACCTCGACCCGGGACCTGCCCTCTTACCCCGCCGCTACATCAATCGCCTTCTCCGACCCTCACCAAAGTACCTAGACTCGCACCCTTTCTTCCTACGAAACCTCTCCTGTTTCGGCCTGTTCTGCCTCTTCCAAACCAATTATACTTCAACTCAGCCGCCAACTTCTCCATCTTCGCCTGCGCGTCATCTCCGCTCCTAATACTGATCAGAATGCTCACACATTGCAGCATCCTCGCAACTGTCTCCATGACCTTTGCGGTGTCCATAGGTGGCGGTGGCGGTGGAGGCGCAAGTTGGTGACTGTAGTAATTCTGCGGATTGGAGTGGCTGCGGCCGTGGCCGGCAAGGTGGACGTTCGAGGGGAGACTGTGAAAAGACCCTGCCGAGGTGTTGGATGTGGCGCGGCTGCGGGAGTTAGAGGTGAAGGGATTCGAGAATGAAGTTGAGGTGCTTTCGAGGATGTTGGAAGCTGAATTATGGCTATGCGAGGCACTGTGACTGGCCGGCCAGCCGGTATCACCAAGGCTGGTCGATGTCCCGGGTCGCGCTGCATGTGCGGCGGGCGAGGTTTGATGGGAGAATTGACTCGTGGCGTCGGGAGAGGGGTGAGAGTCCACGATGCCAGCGTTGATGTTTTCCAGCGAAAGACGAGAGAAAATGGCCATCAATGCGTCATTACGCGGTAGGATGATAATATCCCGGAAAGCCAAGAGTGCCAATCGCCGCACGTCTAGGTCCTCGCCAAGCGTGGGAAAATTTTTTGACCTCGATTCGTCCGAATCCGCGCGGTTCCTGTTCGGTAGTGAAGCGCCCCAGAAGCCAGCAGCTTCCTTGGGGTTCATGATACCCTTGCCCTTGAATTCCATGTCAAGAGGCAAGAACACGGCCTGCACAAAAGGGAGGATCGTACAGAGGACGACTGTCCACATATCAACCAGCTTCGGCACTAGACGATCATCCGGACAGTGTTTCAACGTCTGGTCTAAGGATAAGAAGCCGGTTTGAAGCAGTTCTCCAATGTCCTCGATGATGACTGTTGGAGCCTGTCGCTGTATGCAGCGCCTGATGTGCACTGAGACAAGAGCGTTGAAATCCTCAATTGGCGGCCTTGGATCTTCACCCTCGAAGATAAGGAGAACTCGAGCCTTGATCAAAGGCCAAGCATCGTCCGGCGTCATTCCCGGTACACCGAAGACGGCACCAAGGTTTGCTACTGACGTCTGAGGCGTGTCCAGTGCCAGGGCACTGGATGACAGCAAGGTATTCGAAGGTGCGGATGTGCTCAAGGCCGAAGTGCCTGGCCATTCTGATCGCTCGAGCTGCAGAGAACCGTCGCGCTCGCGGTACGGCGTGTCCATATTTTCCAAAGATGCCGCATGAGCGTTTGCTGCTTTCTCTTCCTTCTTTTTCTGACGCAGAGCGCGGCCGCCGTGCCTTAGATCAAGGCCGCTCATGGATTGTGCAAAAGTGCTTGAATGGCCGGGCGAGTTGGGAGCAGCGAAGTTGTACAACGGCTGTGGGGCGTTCGGATCCGTGGGTTTGGAGTTACTGGACGCAGAGGATAGCGGGAGGCTGTGGTCATCGTGCTTCAACTTGTGTTTCTGACGCGACAAAAAATGATGACGATGTTTCTCCTTCTCTTTCTCCTTCTCCGGCAGCATGGGAAGGCGGTCGGACGGAACGAGGGTAGAGGTGGAAGCATTAGCAAGAGAATATATCGACGGAGCAGGCATCTTGTGGTCAATTAGGCTGGTAGTAGACTGGTTCATAGGCAGGGCACTTGTGCTGTACATGCCGGGCCTGTTTGGCGAGGGCAGGGCAGGGAGTCTCTTGTCCGGGTCCTTGTCTCGGGAGATTCCTATGCTCTTGGGTTTCGAGAACAGTTTCATCTTGGATTTCTCTTTGACGGGCTTCACCTCCTTCTCGGGCATCACTTGCGGGGACATGGGGCGGGTATTGTATTCAGGGCTAGGCGAAGCAAGCGGGCTTCTGGGAAACACGGTGTTTGCGGCCGCAGTCGCAGCAACCTTCTGGCCACCGGGGACACCGTTCTGGTAGTAAGTGGGTACACCAAGAGCGGAATTGGTACTGAGCGAAGGAACAGCGGGAGAAGGACTGGAGGGGTTCCGGCGGCCAGGCTGGTTGTTTTGGCCGGGCTCGGGTATGGTGGTAGATCGCTTGCGGTGGTGCTGGTTATCCTGTTGCTGAGCATGCATAGCAGCCTGCGCAGCAATCTGCGAGGCGGACAGGCTGGACATGCTCGGCGAGTTTGAGTGCGAGGCAGTGGGCAGCGAGGGTTCGAAGAAGCCCTGGGAGTGCTGGCGGGGGCGATGGCCCAGATGCGACGGCGGGGTCTGCACGCCGGGCGGCCTGGGATCGCGCGAGAGGTCGGCTATGGAGCCCGAGACATTGCTGGACACGTGGGTGACGGTGGGCCGGTGCAGCTGCGGGCTGTAGCTGGGGGTGGTCTGGTGGTAGTTGGCGGGCGGCGAGCAGGTCTGCTGGTTGCGGAGCTCGAGGGCGGTGATGCGCGAGGAGTCGCTGTCGCTGTCGGAGCGGTCGTCGTGGTCGGTGGAGTGGCCGCGGGGGCGATGGGCGGTGGTGGGCGTCTGGCTGGCGTAGGGTTGCGGATGGGCAGGCGGCGAGCTCAGCACGGTGCGGGCGGGCGACGAGGTCATGCTGGGCAGCGGTGTCACCGTGTTGTGCGACTGGAGCGGGCTGGGAGATCGATGCAGCACGGCCAGCTCAGGCCATGTCCAGCACAGCCAACAATGCGGAGGAGAGGGGCAGCAGAGGATGCAGGAGCGTCGCGGAGGGAGACAGGGCCGTCTGACGCCTCAGAGACAGAGGGTTGAGGCGGAGAGACAGGCAGACGGCGGCTGGGTACGTAACTAGTCGAGGCTCGTAGGGCTGAGGCGATCTGCGCCGGCACTGCCCACTGTCCGCCTCCAATTTCGCCTCGATTCCTCACCACACCACGCCTCGCACCACGCCCCGCAATCGCCCGCACAGCACGCCCGCAACCCTCGCTCCACTCGCGCCGCCGCCATGTCCACTCTGCGCGCCACCTACTCCTCCCCCGCCGGCGGCACCGCTGCCTTCTCCCGCGACCTGCCGCCTGCGGACCCTGCCCCCACCACCGACGACAAGGCGGCCTTTCTCGCCGCTCTGCGCCAGGCTGTGTCCGAGCTCCAGACCGAGGTCAACGCCCACGTCACCCAGAGGATGGAACAAGAGAAGAATGCCTCGGGAGTAGATGAGTCCAAGGAGGCTGCTCTGGAGGCCAACTACGGCGAGGAAGTCGTCGAGGAAGACGAGTAACCGAACCATAACACTTCGCTTTACCTATTCCAGTGCCTTCCCTGCTCCGCCCATTCTCTTGCTTCCTGGCCCGAGGCTCATGCGAAGCGTAAGGCGTCTGCTGCTTGCCGGCGAATATGTGCCCTCGCACCCCCAGACTCCGAGCCAACACCATTTCCATGTGGAAATCCAGGATATTCAACCCCCCACGGAAAACTCGTCTTGCCCGTGTCCTATTGCTTTACCTTACAACCGAGATGTGACGCTCTCTTCCTTTCTATGGCACAATGTCGTTCCTAATGAGCGCGAAAAATAAGGAAGGCTGGAAGAGGTCAGGGCGTCCTTCGGAGTTGCTCGATCAAGCGGCGCACTGAAGTAAGGCTCGGCGATGGGCATCACAGGAGTCTTTAATGCCCAAAGGGGGCGGTGCTATGCGTCTTCTATTGGCAAGCTGTATAGCGCGTCGGCGATCCGTTCACTGAGCCTTGTGCCCATGAGCATTGGCCCCGCGCGTTCCGAGAGCGTTATGGCTGAGGAGTATGGTGAGGTAGATGAATGTCTCATTGTACTGAGTCCTGCTACTCCTGCCATCTTTTATGAGTGAGCCTACGGGCTCAAGATGGCAATGAGTACCTATGGAGAGAGCTACGAACTTCATAAACAACAATAAGCAAGCGCAATATAGTCATATTGCATTGAAATTAGCCCTTGTTACTACACCACGTCGATAATATTGCGCCCGAGCCCATTCAAGGCCTCTCCGGCAAGGACATTGCTACCAAAGGTGGTGATACTATACTACGTATACGTCTTATTAACCGTAGGGAGTCTCAATGCACTCGGTGACGTGTTATACGTCCCTCAACTCCCTTTACCTCCTATCGATAACGTCACTTCGACAGCACGCGCCTGGTTTCACACGGGCGAACGCAAGCTATACAACAGACATTACCGTACAGTCGCTCATACGGGAGCGCGACAGTTTGTTCTACTTGTGTAGCAGGGCGGCGGTGTTGCGAGCCGCATATATACTCCTCCATTGCGCACACATGGCGAGTCCTCCCGCCTCTCAACTCCCCAAACCAAACCCCACGCCATCTTCAAGCGCGTTCAATCCACTATTCGAGCGACTCATTGAATGGGCCCCTGGACCTCCTTATACCCTCTTCTTGGCGAGGTTCGCACTTGAACGTCTCTTCGCAACTTTTTGGTGGTTGAAACAGTCTCCAGAGGAACATATTATTCACATCTTTAGGTATTCGCATCCGGTTGACTGCTTTAAATCCCCAGAAAAGGTTATATGAGACATGTGTGCTATTGCTGGAGTTCGCAGCTGGAGCTTTGTCTTTCGCGTTGCATGAGCGTGGTCGTAAGTTGAGGCCAAGATATAGTTCAGCAGAATAAAGAACCCATTCGTATTCACAATAGCTCGGTTGCCTCCATAAGCGTGGCAGCCCTTCTTTCAACTTTCAAATGCGTCTTCGTTGTACTTTCTTACATCCCTAGTATATATCTCAGCTTTTCAGTCAATTTTTCTTCGCACATTGAGACTCGCTTCAGCATTCCCTGACGCATTTGATTTTCGTTGTGTCTTTCTGACCTTCGAGATCCACAGCAAATCCTATCACCTGCAGAACAGCTCCGCTTCTTTTTCTGTTCTTAGTCTGACCATAGTCACTCGGCTCCTCACAAGGCGTACGCTCGAGGCAATGCTAGCCACGGTCACCATGCCCTGCGTCATCCTCGCGTTGTGACCGCTCAGTACATATGTGAGCAGTCGCCGCATAGCCGCTTCACCCACAGCTCAGCATGTCACCGATCGGCGCCATTAAAGAAGTCTCTGCTTCTAAAAATTCCTCCTCATCAGTCATGGTTCCGCACGCCCCGCCAATGACACCCGACGGCGGTCGGAAACGTGCGAAGCCGTCGCCCACTACGCCTCCCTCCGCTAGCTACACGATGCCCTCAGCATCAAACTACCTCTCTCCTTACCCGAGCATGAACTTGGCAAACATGACTCCACCAGCGACGCCGGCCAGCAAGACTTTCGCCTTCTCTTGCCCGCCAGCCAGCGAAGCCACCAACTACCCAGCGACGCCCGTGACGTCTGCTTCGCCCGCCCACGCCTCGCCTCCGGAACATGACGCTTCGCTCGAGAGCCCAGCATCCAAATGCTTAGAAGAGCAATGGTACGCTTACTACGCCAAGCTACTAAACCGCTACTGGAAGCGCATCCGCGAAGAAGCCATGGAGCTGGACATCCTCCCGGACGACTGCCGTAAAGTGATCCACCCCGAGATGATCTCCTCGACAAATATCTCCGACCCAGTCGTCGCACTATGCCATTATCTCGTACGTCTTCGCTTCATTCACCACCAGTTCTCTCCTACTTTCCACTACCACTCCCAAATCATCCCCATCTCCGCAGACCCACTCAATGAAAGACCATCCCCTAACCTGTTTAAAAAGATCTCCGCCCACAGCTACATCCTCGACACCTACGAGACCTCGCCCCACCTCCCACAATGCTACCCCGTCGCCGCCTGGGCCTACCCCGAGCTCGCCCTGCTTGACCGCAGCAGCGCCGCTGCATCGTCGTCATGCCACACCACTGCCAACCACCCAAACCATCAACAACACGAACAACTACCAACATCGACCTCGACCTGCATCATCCTCCGCTTCTGGCTCAAGGATCCCGGCCCAGACATCCGCAAGAAGCGGGCTGTCCGCGGCCGCAAGGCGTGCAACGAGTTGCAGTGGGACTACGGGTGCGTCGTGCCGCCCGTGCCGGACTACTGGTGGGGGTTGCGCGGGGTGTGCGTGGAGGGCCGGGCAGGGGCGGGCGTGCCGCAGGAGCTAGAGGGGCGGAGGATGGAGGAGGAGCAGGAGTGTTGGGAGAGGGAGGAGATGTGGAGTGAGGGGCGGTAGAAGGAGGGGGAGGGCGAGGAGGTGAGAGGGGCGGATGGTGGAGGAGAGGGAAAGGGGAGGAGGGGAGTGTCGGAGGGGAAATTGAGGGCGCTGAGGGTGGAGAAGGAGGCGTGGAAGAGGGCACAGATGGGGAGGAATCAACGGGTTTGGAGGAGGTTAGGGTTGTTGGGTAGGGGAGCGGATCAGGTTAGGAGAGGGGCTTGGGGGTGGGTGAGGATTGGGATCTTGGACTCTGGATTTGGATAGAAGTCACAGGCCTTGATTCTGACGTTTGGCTCGATACAGTTCGATAGTTTGGAGAAGCCTATGATAGTTTCAACTCGTAGTGAAGACGAGAGGGGGGGAGCAATATGGATTTATGGCTTCACACAGGAACCGGTATATTCAGAGGGATGCTTCGACTAATCATAAAGCTTACCTTATTCTCATGCCTTCCGCAAATCTAAATCTACCAATACAGGTGCGTTGTACGGGTTGTACTGGAGGTCCATGATACTAGCGTTGACCATGAGAGTCTGTTCCCCTACTTTTAGAGCCGCTCGTCCGTCGCTGCTGACGTCCACAAAAGCAGCGTGCTTCTCGGCCACGGCAGAGTCATCGAACTTGATCGTCTCCACCATCTCCACCAAGTCATCTCCACCATTCTGCCCCTGCTCAGCGTCGGAGTCGCTGGTTGGAGTCAGCCAATCGACCCTCTCCACCCCCCAGGCCTCGTGGATATGGCCCCACGCATGCAAACGCGGCCGGGCTCTTGCCACCGCCCGCAGCAGATGCGGACAGCCAACGTTGCCAGTTTTCGTAGCATCGAGCCGATCCTTGGGCGGGCCATGGGTCATCATGACATCGATATCCCCCGGGGGGGTCTCTGGCACCGGATTCTCTGCGGTGTTCTTGGCTTCCTTGTGCGACAGGTGCGGCGGATTCCAGCGGTCCTCATTGTGCGGGTAGTTGAAAGCCCAGTTCTGGAACTCGGGCTGCCACGGCGAGGCGTATACCTGCGAGCGGCCAACAAAGCCATTAGCACATACAGACAAGGAACGCACGGAAATCACGTGAGAGACCGCTTGGGGCTCCCGTCCTCCTCACCTTCAGTCGCGCCCCATTCGCGAGCACAAACTTGTGCACGCCCTCGTCCAAATACGTCACGCCCGCGCGCCTCGCCGCCTCGCCGGTCCACATCTCCCTCGCCCTGCGCGGCAAGTCCGGGTCGTACTTGTCGCGATGCCAGCGGCGCGCGTGCGGGGTGCGCAGGTAGAAGTCGGCGTCCAGGGTCATGTCGTGGTTGCCGGCGATGACGAGCTTGAGCGGCGCGTCAACGGCGGCCAGCATGGCGAGCGCGCCCGCGTACTCGTGCGGGTGGCCGAGCATGGTCAGGTCGCCGCAGTGCAGCAGCACGTCGGCGCGCGGCAGAGGGGCGCGGAAGGGTTTGGCGCGCCGGTGCGCGTGGGCGTGCGTGGCGTCGGCGGACGACAGGTCAAGCAGGGGCGTGTTGTGCGTGTCGGAGAGGATGAGGATGCGGGTCTTGATGGTGTCCGAAGAGGATGGCATGGCGTGTAGTCGAGGGACTTTGCGTGTGGGATTGGTGTTGTCGTGTAGTGTTCCCGTATGGGTTGGTGGTGGTGATGGTGGTGTGTGGGGAGCAAGACCGACAAGGGGTCTTTTGGTGCCTCTGTTGGACGCTGTTTTGTTCACTTGGGGAGTTCGTCTTTGTTAGGAATATCAAGTGCCACCCAGCCACCGTGTCCTTCGGGAGCCTTCGGGCGAGGAGTGCATGGCATCTGGTCGGCAAGCAAATAGCTCCAGGATGCGGCGCCGAATGGGTAGTCACGCAAGCGACAATAGTATGCAACGGCTGGGATGCCCAGAGCCAGAGCGACAAAAGCACGATGACACCGGAGGTTGGATTTATTTCCTCCTTGCTGGAGGGCAGTTGGCTACGTGGTGCGGGGGCGGGGAGGGTGACGTCAGAAGGCACAGCAGCTCCCGCTGGAGGTGAAGTCGGAGCATCCGCAGCTCTCTGCCTATTCTCAGCCCATCCGGGCCAGGGCTTGGCCCCAACCGGCACTGGCTGAGGTGGAGACTGCCTCTGACAATTGCACAATCAGGCCCGTGTTCGGATAGCAGAGTCTCCGGTCCGAGCATATCCCTGCGTCTCCACTACCCCAATCCCTCCGCCAAGCCTAGATGTTATAGGAGTACCCAATAGGCTAGTCAGTGTCCCTTCCATGTCGGAAAGCCCACAGCCGAAGACTAGAAGCAGAAGCTATAAACCCGCGTCCTCCTGCTGCAGCAATCACAGTCTTTGCCTCCCATATCATCGCCTTAAAATGTCGCCTCCGCTCTTCGCCAACCCCCCGCACCCCGTCTCCGCTGATGGCGCCCTGTCTCAGTTCAACGTGTCCATCTCCGACGATCAGATCCAGAATTTGAAGACCCTTCTGAAGCTCGTGCCAATTGCAGCCCCCAATTACGAGAACAGCCAGGACGATCGCAGATTTGGCAGTCCGAGGCAGTGGCTGGTCGACTCCGTCGACTACTGGCAGAACAAGTTTGACTGGTAAGCCACAGCAGTAAAAGCACCGTTGCGACGATTACTAATCCTGGCCAGGCGAAAGCAGGAGGCGGAGATCAACACCGTTCCCCATTTCAAGTACGACGTCAGGGACGATGATGGCCACACTTACACCATTCACTTCGCTGCCCTCTTTTCCGAGAAGAAGGATGCAGTTCCCCTTCTCCTACCCCACGGATGGCCAGGTCCGTGCTAAGTCTCTCTCATCCAACGTTATCTGACCTTCATGCAGGCTCGTTCATTGAATATCTGCCCATCCTCCTTGCCCAGCGCGAGAAGTATGCTTCTGCCCCCGACACACTTCCTTACCACCTTATAGCCCCTTCCCTAATTGGCTATGGTTTCTCCTCGCCTCCACCGATCAACAAGGACTTCGTTCCTGCTGACAACAGCCGACTCCTCCACAAAATGATGCTCGGGCTCGGCTTCGGCCAAAGCGGCTACATCATGCAGGGCGGTGATGTTGGCAGTTTTCTCGCCGAGACTTCATTCGCAACTTACGACGAAGTCAAAGGTCAGTTTAGCATGTATAGCAACAAAAGCCGTGTCGTTAATATTCACATTTACTAGCCATTCACCTCAACTTGTACTTGGGAGATGCCAAATCTGATCCATCCCGAACCAAGGAACCGCTTGACGAACAGGCAGTTGAAGGTGCAGAGAAGTTCCGGACTGTGGGCATGGCCTATGCCATGCTTCATGCTACGAAGCCGAGTACCGCCGGTTTCTCCGTCGGGAGCTCCCCCACATCCATTCTTGCTTGGTGAGATATCCCCACTTTTCTTTCTCTTTCTACCATTCATTGGTCAGCTTTCTTCTCTTCCCCTTCTCGGGAACACATCTCGCTGACTGTTTGCGCAGGATTGGAGAGAAGATGATAGATTGGTCCGATCCGGAAACGAGGCCATCCCTGGACACGATCCTGACAAATGTCTCCATCTACTGGTTTACTGGAACCTATCCGACCTCGCTGTGGCCCTATCGATCAGTAGGAATCCTCACCGTATGCACCGCGCGTTCTTGAACAGAAACTAACAGCATTCCACAGCTTTTTTCGCCATCCAGGCCCAATTATAACACGCCCAATGGCAAGCCCAAAGCAGTTTCATGGTTTCCGCGTGAAATCATAACATTGCCAAAAGCCGTTATAAAGGAGGACCCGGCGGTAACCCATTTTTATGCGCATGAAAAGGTACCCATGATCCGCAACGCCTTTCGAGCTGACATTCATTCTAACTTTTGATGTGAAGGGCGGGCACTTTGCGGCACTGGAAGTGCCGGAGCTACTCTGGGCAGATCTTGAGGATTTCGTGGCGAAGGTCTGGAAGAAATGAAGAGATCGGTCATACTTCCGAGGGCTGTGCAGTATCTAAATGAATGGCAAACCGTCTCATCCCTTCCAAATGTTTTATCCTTCTGTGAAAGGGAAGAGGAGCATCAGAGTAGCCCGTCCCGAATCCTCCACTCACCGCTTGACTGAGCCATGCATCCGACATGAAGTCCGAAGTTCAGTGAGACTCGGGTAGTCTCTTACGCGTCTCTCCTCCCAATTGCCTGGCGGGAGACCATCGATGTTCGATCGTGATAGATCATCTGGCAGACCAACATACCGAGACAGGCTCTGGCTCTTCCAGATATGACGCACATTTCAGCATGACGACATCCTTAGAAGTCATGCGAGAGTTATACTTCTGAGCACCGTGGAATTCAAACACGATGTCCATTGGGAAGCCATGCTCGAAAGGCACGGCGGCTTCGATCTCTTCAATCTCCCCTTCGGTGAGCACGATGTCCAGTGCATCGATATTTGCTTTGAGGTGCTCGATCTTGCGGCCGCCAACAATTGGGAAAACGTACGGAGCCTTGCCAACGACATATGCCAGAGCCTGCAGATCCCCGTGAGCTGTGTAGAAGTGGTTTTGGAGGCAGACCTTGGCTCACAATACTTGTGGGCAGAGTTCCCCTTCTTGCGGCTATTTCGTCCAGCACGTTGAATACTTGCTTATACTTGTCTTTCATGACAAACAGCTTCCGAGCATCCCCTTCCGCGGCCGCCGGCGCCTGACCTCCACCGGCCTCCTTCTTGAACTTTCCCTGGCCGAGCGAGCCGAACGGCGCTATTGCCATTCCCTCGTGCCGCACCATGGGGAGGATCTCGCGCTCCAGATCGCGATCCGCGGCGCTCCACTTTCCCTGGTAGATGCAGAAAGGCGTAAGTCCATGGTCGCGTGCGTCTGTTGGCTCAGCGTCAGTCCTCAGCCGTCGCCATGGTGTTCTATGTCAAGTTTACATCTGTTCGCGGAGCTGACCACCCAAGCAGGCACATCGCTCGCTCCGAGATAAAAGACCTTCCCTGCCTGAACGAGGTGATGCAGCGACTGCATGACCTCCTCTATGCTGGTTGAGAAATCCCACCAATGGATATAAAACTTCATCTCCCATCAGCGCCCAACCCACAGCAGTCCTCAGCGTCCACTCACGATATCAACGTAGCGCGTCCGGAGGTTCTTGAGGCTATTCTCAAGCGAGTGGCGCATGCTCTTCCTGTGGTTCCCCTGGTAGTTGTACCGCACCGTGGCGTCCGGCTTGTAGAGTTGCGTGTACTTGGTTGCGACGACCAGGTCGTCTCTGCAACCCCGCAGCTCCATCCACTCGCCCAGCCACCGCTCGCTTTCTTGCTCTTGGTAGACGTTTGCCGTATCGATGAAGTTGCCGCCATTTTCGACGAAAAAATCCAGGATTCGGAAAGCGGTCTCTTTGCCGCATTCGCCGAGCATGCCCTGCACAGAAGGGGAGAATCGTCAGAGCCGCTGTGGCTTTTTAACGCTTGCCTTGGGCTGTGTTACTTTCCTGTCTTTGATCAGCCTTTCGTTGCGCTGCGCAATACCGTTTCAGCGGATGAACTTACCAGCTTTCCCCGAAGTTCATGGCGCCGAGGCAGAGCGGAGACACTCGTAAACTTGCAGGTTACTTTAAAGGTACTCATGTAAGTGCGGGCAAGTTCATACCTCGGACGCCGGCACTGGGGCTCAGGATGCGTGGGTGGCCCAGCCTATTTTTTGGCTTTGGCGCGGGCTTCATGGACGCCATGATGCAGGTTCTCGGGGGCGGATACTCCAAGGGAGATCTGCGGGAGAGGTCGCACTCCGTGTCGCAAGTACTACGACAGACAGAACAAACGCGGCGGACTAAGTTTGCTATATACTCTTGCTTAGCCGGGATGGCCGTCAAACCGAGATTACGAGTCACGAATCAAAAGGCTCCTCTTCGGGAGAGGGGATCCGACTCCGGCAGTCAGCCCACTCCATGACACCTCTGTAGTGTTCATATAGATGTGCGGTAAGACAGCTGTTTGCACTCGAGCAAAGGCTCGGGCAGTCCGATTGGCGGTCGCATCCTACAAAGCCGATGTCGCGGCGAACTCACGCTGCATACAAGCGTACCCTCCCGTCCAGACATGCCGACTGGTCCTTCGCCCAAACATACCCCGCACGACCAAACAACCACATCGATATACTGGCTCAATCCATTAAGCTACTAACCCCCGAGCAACAGAGGCACGCAGTTAGATACACTCATGCACAAGAAACATTCACATCCGCCAACACCACGACACACAGACGCGCGGCGCCCCCTCTCCCTCCCCCTCGCCCTCTCTTTTCCCATCCGCCCCACTTTCCATCCGCCCCTCCCGCATCGTGCCAATCCTCCCTAATCGTGCCAATCCTCCCTAATCATCTCTGCTCCTTTCTCCGCCAGCATGTACACCGCGGCCAAAATATTCACATCCGGCAGTTCCGGCATGATACTGCAGTCCACGACGCGCAATCCATCAACGCCATACACCCTCAACCGCGGATCCACGACGCCGCCTTCCTCCCGCCTGCGCATCTGGTTAGTGCCGCTGGCGTGCCAGTTGGGTATGGTGTTTGCCTTCACGTAGGCGAAGATGGCGTCGTCGTCGTCGTCGTCCGCGACGGCCGGGCCGGGACTGACCTCGCCGTTGGACGGGCCGATGGTGTATTGGACGAGGGCCGGGTGCGCGAGGATCTTGCGCAGGTAGCGGAAGGCGTGGATGGCGATGGTGCGGTCGGTGGGGTCGGAGTAGTACTGTCGCATCGAAAACACCCCCCATCCCCCGTCAGCCTTCTTTTGTTTGGGCAGTAGGCCATGGCA
>JAJJID010000568.1:0-21271 GCA_022204955.1 Macrophomina pseudophaseolina
TCTTGCGGTTCGGAATATCCACAAGGACCGGGGTAAGTGTGCGCTTCTCGACCAGGCGCTCACCAGTTGGGCTTTGAACAATCTTTGTCGATGGCGTACCGTTGCGACCAGCCCGACGCAAAGATTCCTGACGGGCAAGCTTCGGCTTCGGCTCATCTTCAGGGATGAAGAGGGTAGGAAGTTGGCCGGCGGACTGCGGAGTGGCAGGGTTGGAGCCGCTCATGCTGCTGCCGCCTGGGCTTGGGACAGGAGGCTCAGTCGAAGTCTTCATGAGCTTCTGGTTGCTGCTGATTGTCATATTGCCGATACCATTGGTGACGTTGTGGCTGTTATGGGTAGCAGCCGAGGCTTTCTGTGCACGTAGCATCTCCTGCTGCGCGCGTTGTCGGCTGATCGATACTTGCCGAGCGATCGCAACACGGGCGGCATTCTGCACTTCTTCAGCACGTTCCTTCAACGTCGGCTGGCGTTTCGGGCCACTGGAGGCTTGTTGCTGTGGCTGTTGCTGCTCTCCCTTCTGCTTCTGCTTCAGTTCCCGGAATTGCTGCTGCTGCTGAAGCATTATCTCCGCATCCTTGTCGCGGGCCGGCTCTCCTTGATGCTTCTCTGAACCGTGAGAAGAGGCGTAGGAGGGCTTGCGGCCTTGTAGATCACTCTTTGGAGAACCAGCGGTGCCAGGTGCCTGAGACAGTATTGTTGGAGATTGTTCTTGTTCTCTTTCGCGATGCTGTTGATGCCGTTGCCTTTCACGTAGCGAGTTCTGCCTGGCAACGGTCTCCTTCGCTTGCGCAAAGCTCTGACCACTCAAGCTACTCAACGGGCTCTGGCTCTGCAGACTGAGGGTGCTGCCCGATCCAGATCCTGAATTCGCAATGTTGCCCTGCGCCATGGTGGTTTGAAGCTGCAAATTAGGATGCTTCTTCGTAACGATCTCCCAGTCACTTGTGTCTACCGCAGCACCGTTGTACTTTGACTTCATTCGGTTATCCCTTAGCTGGATTGCGGTCTCACTGCTCTCCGCACTTTCGAAGCTGGCCTCGCTGTCACGAGTGGAAACGCTAAAAGCTGGGGAGATCAGCTCTTTCCGGAGTGCGTCAACGTCTGCGTCGGCTTGGGGTTCCTCCGTGATGTGTTTTGCAACAACTGGCTTCTCCTTGGGCGCCGGGGTCTCATTGCTCCGGGTGTCAAACTCACTCCTACTGGGTGAAACAGGAGCCGTGAAAGAACGCTGGAGCCTATGGTGGGTCTTGGGAGCGTTTAAGTGTTTGGAGGGTGCAGGGCTCTGCCCCCTTGCAGGAACGGGCGAGTTAGAGCGCGAGCCACTCATGGAATCGCGAGGAAATAAGGAAAGTCCAATCGTCGGGGTCTGGAAAGTTGGTGTCGCCGGGGACGTCGCGCGGCGAGTCGGCTTTGGTCGCTGCTCATCACCACCTTGTTCGTCCTGTTCCTGCAAACTCTTATCGGCCATCTGCGCCGAGTTAGTGACGCTACCAGCGCGGAAGCACGAGAAAAGGGGATGTACCCTCAAGGAATCAGAGTTCAGCGGCTTCAGCCTCTCCGTTCCCTGACGCCTCATGAGAAGATTTGACTGCCTGTCACCCTTGAGCAGGCTGCCAAACATGACGCTGTAGCGCTCCATTTCTATTGTGGGAATGTCGACGTTCAACATAGGGCTTGTCTCGGCCCTGACCAGCTGGGGCTTCGACTCTTGTTTGTGGAAACCAAACCGAGACGGCTTCTTCTTTGGCTCTCTCTCGGGCGATGGATGATCCTTGGGAGGCGGCTTTGGGCTCCCTAGTTCCGGGAAGGCATTTGGCATCTTGGGGGGATCCAGTGGTAATGTTGCGGCGCGAGCATCAGCAGCGGCGCTGCTTTTACTCCTCAGCCTGCCCTTGGATTTCTTCTCTTCAACCTTCCCGCCCTTGCTCTTTTCGCTGTCCGCTAGGTCGGCTCGGCTAGACATGGCATCTTCATTGGTTCCCGTCCTTGCAGGCGTCGAGGGCATGGCAGGTGGCTGAGCAGGCTGCTGCAACTGGTAGAAGGGAGCGGGGGTGGCAGGTGGCTTGTCGGCAGGACGTCTACCGAATAGGGACTTCCACCTGCTAATCTTGACCTTCTTCCCGTCACTGGTGGTAGGGCGTGCTGATGGGGGCACGTCTGTCTCGGAAGCATTGTCTACATTAGCGGTGCTTGCGTTGACCTCGGGCTTGGGAGTTGCGGGGTGTGACTGCTTCCATGCGGTGGCGTTGTTCTGGGTGGGGCTTCCTATGGCCATTCCAATGGGTACGGTTTGGTCCCGGTGAAGCTTCTCTCTGGACTGGTAGACGGCCTCCGGGGAAGGGGTGGGAAAGTCAAAGGTCTGGTGTTCGTGCTGGACAACGATGGGGGCGCCAGTGGTGTGGAGAGCCCTGCTCCGCTCGATAGCGCTGTTGGCAGTCCTTGGTCGCGGCATCTCGTCACCCGACGCTGACGCTGTACCACTGTCTGCGCGCTTTGGGGGTGCCTTCTGGAGAAGGCGGAGGTCGTTATGGGACGCGGCGACGTCAGTACCGAGGAACTGGGGATTTGACACCGGGAGAGGATTGTCCATGTAGCGAGTAGAGCGTTTGGAACGCTTCAGTGTCATGGACTTGGAGCGGGCTATTGCATTGGCCATGGTTGGTATTTGAGATAGTGGCTCGGGATGGTGAAACTGGGCGGCTCGACTGCGGCGGGGAAGTAGAGAAGGAAAGGGTAAGGATAGGACGGCTCTCCCGAGAGCCAGCAAAAAGAGGAGGCAAGAAGAGAAGTTTGTTGTGAATAGACACCAAACGCAAACGGGCAACAGAGTAGAAGAGCAGCAGATGGGCGCGCGGGCCGAGAGAATAGGGTCGGCATCTTGTATGGGCGTGCGCGTGGCAGCAACAGAGATTGCGCACGAGACATCGGGCCAGCCCTGTCGGCTTGGAGTCTCACACAAATGAAGGGGCACCCACGCTCCTCGGGGGCACCCCAGCTCGGGCAGGGCTACGGTGAAGCGGCCTTCTCGTCGCGGATTGGGCGGCGGGGTCCGCCACAGACCTCGCAGTGCGCCGGGTAGATTTTCTGGATCAGCCTCGCAGCGGGCTCCGAGGCTGCAAGAGAAGCCGGACCCTGCGGCACCGGTGGACAGGCGGTGGCGCCCGGGGGTGCGGGCGCAGGATTGTCCGTTGCTACGGGAGCTGTTTCATCTTGAACGGGGGGTTTTCTTAAATTCGTGCGCTGCCAATTTCGCTAGAAGACGCTGCCTGCGTCGAACAATGGCCGCGCGCCGAGCACATATCCCGGGCACCGGTGAGCGGCTGCGAGATGACGGGCGGACAAGTCGCCGGCGGCGCTTGCGGGCAGATCAGGCAATCTTGGTGGTGTGTGCGACCTGGGCGGCGGGCCGCGGGCGAGGATGCACAGCGTCATCGCCGGTGATGATGCGCGTGGATGGTGCGAAGCGCGCATCCTGGATGGTGGGATTGTCGGCGGCAGCGGGCGCGGGGGGCCTCGGCGCGGCGAGGGCGGGCGGGAGGAGGGCGGCGACGGATGGAGGTGAGCGGAGCATGGTCCATGGAGGTGCAGGTGCTGGAGCAGGTGCAGGTGGGCGGGTGGAGTCTGGCCTGAGGCGGAAGTTTTGGCAGATCGCGCGCGCAGGCAGCGGCCACCCTGGGACCTTGCGACAAGCGCCCCTGTCACTGCTCCACCAACCGCCAACTTCCACTCCCCAAGCTCATCTCGTCAAACGCGCGCTGCATCTGGCCGGGCCAGACCAGCGGCGCCGCCCGCCTGTCAGCAACGGCGCCAGCCAGCAAACACACCAGCCGTTTCACTGTCGCGTGCTGCGTCACCCCTCTCACCACCACCGGCCTGCCTGGTTTCGCGTGCTCTGATTGGCGCGCCGCAAATGCTTGTGTGTACAAGGCTCAGCTATCTCACGTTTCACCTGACTCGTGCCTGTTGGCTGTCGGAGAATATACAGGGCCATGCTAATTACTTGCTGCAGCCACTCCGCGCCCGCCCACTATCTAGCTCCGGCTGAATGCTGCGCTGGAGCTGGCTGAATGGCCTGCTCTCGTATTGCGGATTACAACCTCTTGATGGCGTCGTCGACGCTCCAGTTTTCATACCGCTCCGTCATCTCCTGCGTGATTCGCCGCGGCACCTTGGCCAGCGCCCCTCTAAAGTGCTCCATCCCGATGCGGCGCTTGTCCGCATGCCTGAGGCGATCTCGCAGAGCTGCCCGCGCCGCCTCTGAGCAGATTTCGACGATCTCGGCGCCGGAGTAGCCTTCCGTAACCGTCGCCAGCTCCTCCAGATCCACGTCATCCGCCAACGGCCGCTTGTTCTCCACCAGCCGGATCCGCAGAATTGCCAGCCGCGCTTCTCTTTTTGGCGGCCCAACGTACAAGATGGCGTCGAAGCGCCCAGGGCGCATCAGCGCCGAATCCAAGACGTCCGGCCGATTCGTCGCAGCTAGGACCAGCACGCCCTTCAGCGACTCGATGCCGTCCATCTCGTTCAGGAGCGTCGTGAGCACGTTGAGCCCGCTGAGCTGCTTGCCGCTCTCCCGCGACGCCGCAATCGAATCAATCTCGTCAAAGAAAATGATGCTCGGGCTTGCCGCCCGCGCCTTTCTGAACACCTCGCGAACCGCTCTTTCGGTTTCTCCGACGTACATGCTAGTCAGCTCCGCGCCCTTTACCGCCAGGAAATTGAAGTCTGATTCAGTGGCGACCGCCTTGGCACATAGTGTTTTCGAGCAGCCAGGAGGCCCGTATAGGAGTATTCCTCGCTGTGGTTGCAGAGCGAGCTCTTCCATGTCTTCGGCATGCTAAAACAAACGTTAGACATGCCCACTTCTAGAAGCCTGCCACATTGGCCAGTGTGAGACTCACCCTGAAGGGCCATTCCGTGACCTCGCGCAGCGCTTCTTTGACGCTGTCTGACCCCCCAATGTCGGACCACCTGACTTTTGGCGTCTCAAGGAATACCTCGTTCATTGCGGTGGGGCGCACTTGGAGCAGAGCGTCCTCAAAGTCCGCCAGCGATACAGCCGTTGCAACTTGATTGCCGCCTCCGGACACAGCCTCCCCATTTCCGTTATTCTTCTGCTGTTCACTGTGCTGCTGGGCGTCCGTGTCGGCTAAAGTGATCGCATCTCCGGCCCCATGTGGCTCGTTCCGGCCTTCTTGCTCAAAATACCTGTCACACGCTCGCTTCAGAGCTTTCTTGTAGAGAGCCGAGAGATCACGGCCCACAAAGCCATGGGTCCTTCCACCGATATTCTCCGCCGTCTCATCGGAGATCGGCCATTCCCTCTCCTGCAGCACCTTGAGTATGTCGATCCGGGCCCTTGCATCGGGAACCGGGACTTCGATCTCATCGGCAAACAGCTCAGGCGTCCTCAGGGTCGAATCCACGTCCATCAAGCGAGTGGTGGCGCCAATTACCAGGACACGTGCTGTCTCCAGCTTCTGGACCTCCGTGGCTATGCACCTTGCCAAGCTTGACCTGGACGCGTTTTCGTCGTTTCGCGGAGCCAACGCGTCCAGCTTATCGAAGATGATCAAGCTCGGCTGCGCTGCCTTGGCTTCATCGAAGAACTTCCGTAGAGCACTTTGGCTCTTTTCAGAAGTGCTCGCCAGTGGTTCATCTACAGTGATGACCTTGCGCCACGGGGCTTCGGTAAGCTTCCGGAGGAGCAAGCTCTTGCCCGTGCCCTCTGGTCCGTAGAGAAGCACACCCGTAGCGCGCTTTAGGAGATAAGGATACTTCCGACGGCGCAGCTCGTCCGTCAAATTGACCAAACGCTCGTTGAGTTCGAGAATTTGCTTGTGCAGGCCACCGATTCCCTCTGAATTTACCTTGAAAATAGACGTTCCCATAGGCTCGGATTCCGGGGCCTCAATCGCGTCGTCTTTGGCAAGAAATTGGACGATAGTTGCGGCAGTACAGGCGTACGGAGTCAGTGGCACTTCCGCATGAGGCTCAACCTTTTCCACAACGTATCGTTGCTTGCTTATGGCTCTGTGGCCTGCGGTGACAGTAGCAGCAAAGGTGCCTCCAGGGACGACCATGTCAACGCTGCCTGAACAGTTGTATCAGCAAAATCGGAGTAGAAGCAGTATTTAAACGAGAAGCGATTTGGAGGCGCTTTGGCGAATGCCCAGCTCAAACACATATTAGTGAGGGATAGCTTACAGAGCGCAACTTTGGCGAAGAATTCGATTTCCTCTTTGGATACCTTGCTACTGCCGGACTCGAGCTCTTTGACGTAAATCTTCTGCGCCTGCTTCAGTTGCTGCGGCTCCAGCTTTGTGATTGTGACCTTGTCTTCAGTACTCAAGCCATATAACTCCTTCATGGGCTCTTCGATGAAGGCCAGGCGTTTGGCATTCTGGCCGGGGTCTTTCGCTAGCCAAGCAACTCCAACGGCCTTTGTCACGCCGTCAGACTTATCGAGCAGACAGTAGTCGCCCGTCCTCAAGCCTTGAGAGTTGAGGTGTTTCAACGGAATGTGAACCCTCAGTCCGCCGTCCAGAGCCCTTGACGGCAAAGCGGAAGCTTTGTTGTTGACATTTCGGAGGCCGAACGGCGAGACGTCCATGGTGAGAATCAACTCCTGTTCTGCGCGGCGTTGGACCACAAAGAAGCGTCCCAGATCTCGCACTCTCTTCCTCAGGCGGGCCAAAAAAAGATCAAAACGAGAGAGTTGCGAGAAGAGTCACCAATGAGCGGCAGGGAATTTTTCTACGCTGTCGGCAGAACCGCGGAGAGCGAAATACGCGTTCAACCCGCGGGAAAGCTTCAAGTCGTCGCATCTGCTGCCATCATACTAATACCGCGCGCGCTGCCACACACGCCCACGTTTTTCCCCGAGTGCGATGCCCCCGACCTCCGTCTGCTGCGCCGCCCGCAACCTCAATTGATGCCGCCGCTGCGCCCGCTCCCATCGCAGACCCTCCGCCCTGCATGGAGCGCCGGCCAGTTTTGCAGAGGACCAGCCGCCGCCGCCGCTCGCCTGCCGCACCCGCATAGCTTTCTCGGCGCCACCGCCGCCCCCAACACTCGATCGTTCGCGTCCACGTCCGACAATGGTGTCAATGAAAGGATGAAGGAGGTAGGGGGAAATGGGGCATCCAAGGAATCTGAGAATGGTATTGCACCCGCGGACCCCACCGCGGGAGATGGCGCTCAGCATAGTGGGAAGCCTCGAGGTCGTGCCCGGATAGGCGAGAACCTCGACCCGTTGCTTAGGCCGATGTATGTGATGAGGAGTGCAGAGGCGGCCTTCTTCAAGGCTGCCGATCCGAAACTGGACCGGAAGAGAAACGCAGCGATTCGGAAAGCGCAAAGAGGAAAACTCCTGCGGAAACACACCACGGTGAAGGACCCGCACAGGAAGGCACGTGGGGCTCCGCAAGAGAGTGCGCGGGAAATGGATCGCCTGCAGAGGCTCGCCAGGATGGGTTCCTCATTGGACGCCGACATCAGCCGGTCAGACGGCCAACGGATCGGAGCTATCACGAAGGATACTATCTCGGATGATTCGACGTGGCAGCGCATGAAGAAGGACTTGAGTGAAGTGGCCGAGGCGGATTCGTCCCCTGTCACCTGGAAAAGAGTCAAGTTGAGGCTCAACCTTCAGCCAGAGGCGCAAGAATCTGGGTTAGAAGCCCAGGTCAGGGAACTCGAGCCCAAGCCCGACCCAGTGAGCGTAAAGGAACGTCTGAGGGATGCAATCGGTAACATACGGAGCAGTTTGTCTGCGAAGCTGGAAGACCAATCCCAGCCAAGCAGATATCGACAGGACGCCAGGCCTTCCCGAAGATCTGTACATGAGGAGAGGCTTGATGAGTTAGAAGCCCTCTTGATCCACGCATCACAGCGGCTACGGGAGCTGAAGGGCCTCGGCGCCCAAGAGGGGCCTGAAGATGTTGATATGCTTGCGAATGTATCAATAAAACCACGGAAATCGCGTCCTGTGGAGTTCAGAGAAGGCGTTACCCCTGTAAAAAAAGGTAAAGATGAAGCATATGCCACTGCGGAAATAGAAAGCGCAGAGGATACAGGCTATGCCTCTCCTGGTGCTACTCGACCCATTTGTTACCTCTCGCGAGACCCCTCCCGACCCCTGCCTCACACTACTGGGCAGGCTATCCCGCCTGATATGTTCGGTCTTCGCACAAGCCCAGACCCTGAGGAAATCACATCACAGCAGGGGCCACGTCCTGGATCTCAATTGGATGGAGAGGTTCCAGAGAGTCAGGCCTCGCAAAGTAACGAGGACACATCCGAGGATGCATTTCATCCAACAAACCCGAGCTTGGTTGATGAAATCCTCTCGAAAAAGCCGAATTTCAGCTTAAACACTAAGCACAAGCAGTCAGCCTCGCTCCTGGGCGAACTGTTCCCCGAGCTTGCTGAGAAAAGCCAAGATCAGCGAGCTCCTCAGGATGAGCGTGAGGTGCCGAAATTGAGTTTGGACTTCCAAGATCAGAAGATAGAGCGCCGACCACAATATCTGCAAAGGAAAGAATTCATCGATAGGCAAATGCAGGCGAAGTATCTGAACGAACTGGTGGTCATCAAGCTGTCCGGAGTGAGCAAGTACCTGAGCGAAGAAGATATCAAGCGTCTTGTCCCCTCGTCCAGTAAGTACATCGAAGGCTGGACGGACCCGGATTTCATCAAAGGTAAGCGGGGGGCCTCCCTATCATCTGCTCTTCGGAGGACGACTGCTAACTACAAGTGTAGCATTCCCCGCCCGCGACGAACAAACCCTCGAGCGCCTCGATCAGTACTACGTCCTCTTCCGCAGCGTTCGGGCCGCCCGCGACTTCCAACAAAACATCCGCAAGCTTCACGTACTCGTGAAATCCCATGCCCCGAGTTCTCTGTCCTCTGCCCTACCCCCTCCCCCTGGATTCACGGATGCCAATGGTGTCGACCTCGATGCCGCCCTCAACTCCTACACGATCGGCCCTCCGATCAGCAACACGATATACTGCAGCATCGTCCCAAGCCCCTATCCCAGACACCTGCGACAGATCTTCCTCGCAGGCGGCTACGAGCCCATTGTCGACCACGCCAGCCCGATCGACCCCGTCACCGGCGCCGCCATCCCGGAAACGACCGTCGCCAAGGTCCTCTTCCACGTCGAGGGCGCGCAGCCCTCGCTGGGTGACGTCCGCAACACCATTGCCCGCGACGGAAAAGATCGCTGGCTTACCTGGGCCATCGTGGGCGGCACCAACGGCGGTGACGGCATCGTCAGGCTCACCACGCATTACTCGCGTAACGAGGCTGTGGGCGACAACGTCAATGCCTTGATGGTCAGGAAGGTGCCGCCGAGGTATGTGATCACGTTTGAGAATAAGGCGGAGGCGCAAAGGTTTGTGAGGCGGTGGCATCGCATGCCGTTCAAGTGGAGCGTCGGCGGCGTGTACGAGAACGGAGAAGGGCCGCCGCAGGCAAGGGCCGAATTGTTGTGGTAGCGTTCTGAGAAGCTTTGGAATGTAAAAGAAAGATTATGTACGATACTATGAGAATTTTGGTATAGAGTTGCGGATGACTTGATAGACTTTGTACCGTTGTTGCACATCAGTAGAGTCGTGGAAATGAGGGCCGCGGAAGAAATCAACAAGAGTGTCCACACCAGTCTGAATGAGCTCTTTCACCTTCATCTTGAAAGTACTTCTGCATTTGCTACTGAGTGACCAAGAGTCGAACTTGATGCCTCTACAACATGCGGACATGCAGCAACCCATAAGAACCAAAACGCCTCGCTATGCCAATGCCCTTTGCCCATTTTCCCGCTTTGAAGGATATCCCAAATTCCCAATGGCGAATGAACCCTCCGGCCGCGCTTACTCGTCCATTTGCCAGGCATATTCCAAGTTCGCGCGATTCGCCCTCGCGTTCCTCGACTTGAACCACTCCCGCTCAAACCCATTACTCCTATCCACACCATCCCATCTATGGCCCGGCCTGATACCATAACGATTCGGCTCAAAGGCGCCCTTATACAGCGGCTTCCCCGTGCGACTCTTTCCCTCCTTCTTGGACGAAAGGAAAGCCAGCGCGGGATCGCTCCACCGCTCCTTCTCCTTCAACTCATCGTTCAGCTCCGCATCGTCGACGCCGCGCGCGACAGGCATATACTTCGCCTCCTTGAGCGCCCGCATGCGCGCCTCCTTCTCCGCGCGCTGCACGTCGCCCTTGGCCTCTTCCTCCTCGCGCCGCTTCTTCGCCTCCTCCTCCTCCGCCGCGCGCCGCGCCTCCGCGCGCTTCATCGCCACGTTGATGATGCGCCCGCTCGCGTCGCGGTAGATAGTTTCGGTCGCGGCGGCGCCGGCCTCGCGCATCGCCTGCTCCATGTGCCGCCGCTCCTGCCGCTGCCGCTTCGCCAGCGCGGCCGCGACTTGGTCGGCTGTTTGGAGGCCTGCTGCCGCGCCGGATGCCATGACGGGGCCGGAGTCTTCGTCGTTGTCGTCGTTGTCGAGGACCATGGGCGCTTCCTCGGACGCGGCGGCGTGCGCGGCATTCTCGGCCGCCGCGGATGCGATGATGGCATCGGCCGCGGCTTGGTCGGCTGACGATGGCGCGGCGCTGCCGACTGTCTTCCAGCCGCTGGATTTCTTCTTGCGGAACTCGGCGCTGCTGCCGGCGACTGTGGGTTGGTGGTTAGCGACGGGAGTTTGGGCTCGCTCTCTAATTGGATTTGGAAGGGGAGATTGGGATGGAAAGGATGGCGGAGGTGAGCGCGTGTGTGACCAGGGCTGCCGTGATTGCTTACCCATCATAGGACCATCCTCATCGTCTTGGTTCTGAGGCCCGTTGTTCCAACCGGTGACATCGTCGTCGGCAATGACCAGGCCGTTGCTGGCTTCGGCGGCGGCTTTTCTCTTGCGCTTTTTGCTTATCTTCTCGGCGGGCGCGTCGGCGGTCAGGTACTTCTTAGCGAGGTAGTCGGCGAGCGACATTGTGTTGTTTGCCGGCGTGGAAGGCGCCGTGGTCCTCGGCGCAGCTTTGGAAGCTCCAAAGTTCTGGATGTGACGCGGGCGCCGGTGCGGATCGACAAATCTGGCAAAAACGCCAAGGCGTATTATCTAAGCAAGTGTACTCTATGGCCAGGTTCAGTTCCCTACTTCCCTACTCCCCCCTCTTGCACTGACATTGGAATGACTTCTTTGCATTTCGCAACGACGGCAATTCTGAGGAGGCGGGCAGTCTTCATATAGGAGTCGTCATATAATAGGTTTGATTATAGGCCTCTTCACAGGCAACCATGCTCTGAATCCGGCTCAGTGATACTTGCTCACATCCGAAGTGACCAGTTTCAACCCCATAGATTCAGTAAGTGCTATTGAAGCGTACTAAAATAATGCTATAGAAAACTTTACTGTTTGAAGATGGCCGGGTCGCAGCTGCCGCTAAGTCATTGAGACTCGCGATCGTCTTCGTGGTTATGACGTTGGGATAAACATCGTCTTCGCAAACTACGCAAGCATGAGAAGTCAGACTATACATGGCAATCAGCTATCTACGCTTCCATATAAGTCTCCAACTACCGCAATTTGCCATGTAATGATTCATCATCCTCACGTCAAACTATAAGACCGATTTTGCGGGTCCATCCATTGTCGATTCAACAATCAATACTCTCAGCGATGGTAAAACATTTCCGAAGCCGATTCTTCCAGGTAAAGAGATATGCTTGGAAGTCTTAGATGACGGCACGGCGACGGGCTCCTCCGCAACGAGGCCGGCGGCCCGATCCGGCTGATCATTCTCAGTTCACCACTAACGCGGCCAAATGACTGTTAGCTTTCTATTCATGCTTTACATACCCTTTCGATTTTCACGGCTACGTATCAAAACAAGCGCAGTGGTCGGGGAGACGCACCCAGACTCGCCTTAACAGTGGAGGGCTGTCCGATGTGTTGACCCGCTTCCGGCAACACAGTTTTCCGGTGGGGCCGGCGCAGAGGTCGTTGAGAGTGTCAGCATCTGCGCCGGTGACGGGCGGAACTAGGCCGAGCGGATGCGTCGGAGCTGGCAGGCGTTTCAGAGGAACTTAGCCCTGACACTCGGATCTTATTGCGCGTCAACAGGGAATACGAAGTCGAGAACCTATGCGCGGACAGAATAGTTATGCTCCTCGCATAAAGCTGAGAGTGGCTGAGGGATAAATTTGGAGCAGCCGTGGCCGTCGTCTGGCAAGAGCCTTCCCTGCCACACAGCCCGAGTCCTGACGAATTCCTGTTGAGTTTCGCCTTGGCACTTGAGACAAGATTGAGAATGAGATCACCGGTAGACAAATTGCCCGAGTGGGTAAGGCTGTGCCAAGACATGTCGATGAGTCACGTGTATGGCTCATATGCTCCCGTCCTTGCTGGTAGTTGCCTTGGACACAGCATCTTGGTCCATCATTTGCATGACTTCACACCGACGCGGAAAACATGGCACCCCGATCGGAGGAGGCTGCGGCGTGGTTTGCGGCCGTGTATCAGGCCGTGCAAGAGATACCACCGGGCAAAGTCACGTCCTACGGACACATTGCTAGGCTCTTGGGCAGGCGTAAGTCGAGAACACCCGGATCTTCCCGGCAGAGTCTCGAGGCTGACTACAGTTTCATCGAGCAGCGGAATGCCCTAGGTACGTGGACAGGGCCATCAGCGGCACCGGAGCCGGACAAGGGCTGATGATCGCGATGAAGGCAGGTCGGTGTCTCACTCAAACACCTGCCCTCGCCGAGCGACACCGAGCAAGCCGGCGGCGACGGCGACGAACACAGCGGCAGCAGGCGCGGACCGAGGTGGCATAGCGGTAACGTGCCGTGGCAGCGCGTCATCAACTCAAAGGGCGTCATTAGTCCGAGGTGCGTGCAGTGTCGACAACACACTCCTTGTCTCAGCGCAGAAGCAAGCGCAGCTTCCCCGTGACCCTGGCAATTGAGCCGCGCTGCTGACCTTTGACCGGCAAACAAAGGGGCCCGGGAGGTGCCAGCCGACAGGCCACAGCTCTGCGCCGCGAGGGCGTCCACGTGGGCGTCGGCAGCATGGGCGAGTTCCTTGTCGACTTCTCAGTCTATGGCTGGTTTCCCAGCGAGCTGCCCAGCGAGGCGGCGGAGGGGGAGGAGAGCAGCAGCGACAGCGAAGACGAGGCAGAGCGGGTTGCGGAGGGTGCAGCAGGTGACGAGTGAGGGGCTTCGGAATCGGACTGCCTTGATAGATAGAGTGGGATGGAAGGAAGGTTGGTTGGTCGTGTTATTATCTTGCCTGATTGATTGACTGATGGGGCGGCGGCGGCGTTCGCGCGTGTGGAGTCAGCGGCGCGTCGTCCCAAGGCCGAAGCGATGCGGAGGATCGGCTCACCCTGATCGCTCTCTCCCCCTCGCCCGCCATCAACCGAAGGACACCTTGCCAAAGCACATCCGCGGGCCCGTGATGGCGACATCCTCACTCTCCCAGGCTGTAGGTAGGTTTCCGTGAGGCGGGCAGCAGCAGACAATGAGCCCCACCAGACGTCAGCCGGCCGCCGGCGCCTGCGGTTACGCGATACAAGCACGTTCCTGTGCCTGACGTCCGAGGGCCAAATCAAGGCTACAGGCTGACAGGCCGGGCCCGGCACCTTGTGCTCCTATCAGCGTCCAAGGCCCAGAGCGTGGAGCGCGCGACCAGCCTCGACGGGCAATTCAGGCTGGGTCCCGTGGCTCATCTGCCACAGGCCGGCGCCAACCCTCTTATCTCGGGGTCCTTTGTCCAGACTTAGTAGCAGCCAGCGTCATCTGTCATCTCGTACATAAACAACAGCCTCCTTTGTCCCGCTTTCCCCGTCCTTCTAGCATTTGTATAACACTTTCCGCAAGCATACGAGTCTCAGCTTGCCCCTTCTAGCACAGCTCCTATTTCGGACACCGCAAGAGCACCTCCTGCGCAGAGCACCGCCACTACCTCTTCCCCGAGTGACTCAGCTCCGACTTCCGACTCATCATCCGGACACACCCACTTGACCTATAAGTCGCTGACCTCCTTGTCGCCTGCCTCCGTACTCCACCTCTCCATATCAACCAATCCACCACCCAACCTTGAAGCACCGTGCACCCTACCAAGCTTATCAGCCTGCCTCACTCCAAGTCGTTCTCTACTACCGCTCCCAACCACCACCCCACCATGGCTTCCGAGCAGACCTACTCCACCTCCGACCTGCGCGCCAACTCGGTCGACTACCAGCGCGACCACCAGCAGAAGGCGAAGTGGGCGAACGGCGCAGCCTGGGGTCCTGGCCGGCCGCTGAACAGCAACCCCAGGCCCTACCGCATCAGTTCAAGGTAAGCTCGCTCAGACCACGGCTGCTACGGCCTCGGATGCTGACCTCATCTCCAGGGTCGCCGCCGCTCATCGTCGCGAAAAGGCCAAGCAGGTTGCGCACGCCGCGCGCAACAGGAAGCAAGAGGTCCTCCCCCTCGAACACTACACCAGCGGCGAGTCCACAGATGAGGAGCCGGCCGAGCCTTCGGCGGCACCGGAGCCCGACGCTGAGATAACATACTCGTACGACGCGCAGAAGGGACCCAGCCACGGCAGCCAGATCCTCAACCAGGCGCTGCTCCAGGCGATCGAGCGGTTCGAGGACCGCAAGACGCACGAGCTGGTCAGCGAGGAGTACGAGGTGCTGGACGAGAACGGCGAGCCTGCCAATAAGCGCGGCCGCGGCAAGGGCAAGAAGGCGGCCAAGTCGTCGGACGACGACGACTGGGAGCACGTCTAAGCGGGACCATGAACGGGTTGCGACTAGACCTCGGACATTCTTTTTGCGCGCTTCACGCGTTAATGGCTGCTATAATTGTTTTTGACGGCGTTGATACGACGATGCACCTGGGCGGATTTCGGATTAGGATTGCATAGCATGCGGGCATTCATTAGAGGAGCATCTGGGACACGGGCGGCGCTTCTCGAGGACATGATGACCCTCCGTCCCCATTTCGGATTGATTTTTGGTGGCTTCCAGTGGCTTTGCGGGCGGACTGCAACTGCCTTTGTAGCGATGAATAGCGGCGGACAGCCGAATACAAGCTCTAAACCCCGCGTTCTTGCCTTGACGATGATGGCGATGGCATCCCGAGTCGGAGGGGCTTATCGATCGGCATTTCCCGATGATGCGGAGGAGCAGGAGCTTGATTGCGGCAGCCGGGGGGCTGTGCCAAGGCGGCCGGGGGGCGACGTCATGTTGCTTTGAAGTGACGCTACACGACGCCCGGCCGAGAACGATATCACACCGGCGCAGCCATCCATGCAAATGAGGCTGTGTTCGCCCTATGTCTCTCTCCTCGCTTTCTCCTCGCTTTCTTCACGAACTCCTACCTTGGCTTCTAGAAACTCCGCTGCGCTAATGCATGCATTGCTTGGCCGCCTGCCACCTCCACTCTCTTACTGAAAGACGTAAATTGCCCGCCCTCGGCATATCGCCTGTCTGCGAACGGCCTGCCTCATCCTCCCCCACCCGCTCCCCGATCGCGTGTCCCAACGACAATTTCCACCATGGCCAAGACCGAGCCTCCCAAGTCTAGAGCGCCCCGCCCGCGATGGGTGCTGCACGTCCAGGCGCAATTTTGGCGATTCCTCATGGAAATCGGCATGTTCCTCCACCGGCTCGCTTCTCCCAGACCGCCTAAACCGTCCTTTACTCGAACCGTCACCACCACCGTCTCGCCTTGCAAGGGCCAATTCAAACTGCAATTCTATGTGCCCGATGACTACGGAATACAAAAACGCATGCGAGAAAAGAAATTCCCGGTTGTGGTGAACTTCCACGGCGGTGGGTTCACGCTCGGGCAGGCCACGGATGACGCCAGGTGGTGCGCGACAGTGGTGCAGGAAGTCGGCGCCGTCGTCGTGAGCGTCGACTATCGCCGCGCACCCGAGCAGCCCTTCCCGACGGCTGTCGAGGACGGTGTCGACGCCATCTTGTACCTGGCCGAGAACGCCGAGTCGCTCAACATCGACATTGAGCGCATCGCCGTTTCGGGCTTCAGCAGCGGCGGCAACATGAGCCTGACTGTCCCGCTGCGCCTGCAGGGCGAGGTCATCCCCGAGCCTGCCGACGCGGAGACCCCCTACGGCATGCATCCGGCCCCGGCGTCGACGGAGAATATTCCCCAGAAGGCGCTGAGCCAGGGCCGCACCCTGGTGAATGTGCGGCGAGAGCTGCGTCTGAAGGCAATCGTGGCGTGGTATCCCTCCACCGACTATACGGTGACTCGTGAGCAGCGTCGCATGACCTGCGTCCGCAAGGACCAGGAGTTGCCTGCTGTGTTTACGCAGTTGTTCGACGAGAGCTATCTCTCCCCGCCGACCATGGATATGTCGAATCCTTACCTTTCGCCGGGTGTCGCGCCGCAGGCTATGCTCGCCGGTCTGCCTGAGGACATTATCTTGTTCACCTGCGAGTGGGACATGCTACTCGCTGAGGGTGAAAGGTTGAGAGATCGCCTTCTCGGCCTGGGAAAGAATGTCGTGTATACCATGGTCCCCGGCGTGCCGCACGGCTGGGACAAAGCACCGAACCCGCTGAGGCCGACGCCTGGTGTGCAGGAGTACTACCTCTCTGCTTGCAAGGAGCTCAGGCGGGTGTTCCATGAAGAATTACCGGAAGGTGCTCACGAAAGAGACCTCGAGGAGGGCTTGGGGAGCCCAAGTCGAACTTCCCGTAGTCACAGGAGACGAAGCGTGGTGAATTAGATTCCTTTCATCTATGTTCGTTTTGTATGGGACGAGGATTGCGGAGTGCTAGTAGGGCCGTCTCCTCTACAGGTCAGTCTTCCGGATTCTCAGGAGTTTTCACGAAGGGCATGAACAGGTTACGAAAGATTTTCAAAAGCGTCGTTGTTTGGAATGCTACGTCTTAGCGATATGATATCAACATCTGGCGGCTTGGGCTTCGCTTTTGTTTTTCTATCAATTGGAAAGGGGCATGGAGTTGGCAGTGTCTTTTACTGTAGGGTGTTACTTGTGCTATATATTTTAAATGAAATTAAAGTTTTGTTCTCCAACACAGATGGTGAGTACATACTTCCTGTCGTGAAGTGGCGGCGCTTCATTCAAGTACGCGTCATCTGGAGGGTTATGGTTTCTTGCTGGCCTGATTATATGAGTAGCGTAAGCTGACACAAAGTAATCAAGCGCCGCTGTCCCTGGTCAGCTCCGGTCATCACTCGGCCGACCAATGTTCCTCCCCATGGAAGACATCCGCTTACATAACCTCATCAAGTTCCTATCAAAAGACTCATAACAAATCTAACAGCTCGGATGCAAACACACAAGTAAACTCACATCCCCTCATTTTCACAATCAATCAGCTTCTCCTCCTCCGCATCCTCCGAGATCTGCTTCGCCCACAACTGCGCATACTTGCCCTTCCTTCTCAACAGCTCCACATGCGTCCCCCTCTCAACCACCTCCCCATCCTCGACCACAACAATAAGGTCCGCACTCACAACCGTCGACAGGCGATGCGCAATCACGAACGTCGTTCGCCCCGCACTCAACCGTGCAAACGCCTCCTGTATCTGCGCCTCCGTCTCCGAATCCACCGCGCTCGTCGCCTCGTCCAGCAGCACGATGCGCGGATCCTGCAAGAACACGCGCGCGATCGCCAGCCGCTGCAGCTCGCCCCCGCTCAGCCGCACCCCGCGCTCGCCCACGCGCGACGCGTACCCGTCCGGGAACGACGCGACCCTGTCGTGGATCGCCGCGGCGCGGCACGCCGCGTAGACGTCGGCGTCGCTGGCGGACGGGCGCGCGTACCGCAGGTTCTCCATGATGGACCGGTTGAAGAGCGAGGGGTCTTGCGGGACCACGCCGAACGCGGACCGCAGGCTCGACAGCGTGACGTGCCGGATGTCTTGGCCGTCGATGCAGATGCGGCCGGCGGACGGGTCGTAGAAGCGGAAGAGCAGCTTGAGCAGCGTCGACTTGCCGCCGCCGGTCTGCCCGACGAGCGCGACGGTTTGGCCCGGGTAGGCGGTCAGCGTGACGTCGCGCAGCGCGGGCTTGCGCGGGTCGTAGGCGAAAGTCACCGAGGTGAAGTCGACGCGGCCGGCGGGCGCGTGCAGGGGCTCCGCATCGGCGGCGTCCTGCACGGAGGAGCGCGTTTGCAGGAGCTGGAGAAGCCGCTCCGCGCTGATGAGCACCGAGGACGTGTGGCGATATGTCCAGGCGAGATGGCTGAGCGGGGATTCGATCAGGTTCCAGTAGGTCAACAGCATCACGAAGTGGCCTACGGGAGCTTTGCCATCGGCGATGCGGTGCGCGGCGAGAGCGCAGGCGCAGAGGAGCCCCAGCGCCATGACGAAGGACTCAATCGTGTCGATGTACTGGCTGATGTCCCAGAAGGCGATCTCGGCACGGGTGCTCCGCTCGACGGCTTTGACATAGTTGGCGTTTTCGTAATCGCGCCGGTTGTTGTAGGCGACGGTTTGCCAGTTACTGACGGCGTCGTAGAGGACCTCGTTCTCCTTGCGTGATGCCTCGTTGTATTCGCGCTTCCGGGAGACCGCAAACTTGTTGCCCCGCAGGCCGGAGTAGACGTAGGCGAGGGAGGTGGTGATGATGATCAGGGCCATGTAGCCGTCGAAAACGGAGGAGAGGTAGGTGGCTGCGATAACAAGGTCGATTATCATCGGACCGGCTCCAAAGATGACAGTATCCAGTAGAGTCCCGAGATCTGTACCCTGCTCAATTGCTTTGAGCAGCTCTCCGGAGCTTTTCGAGGTGTGGTAGTCCATCGAAAGGCCCATGACGTGGTCGAAAGCGGCTGCGGTGAGCTGCTTGCGGGTATAGGCGTTGATGCGGTTGCTAGCCATGGATTTGAGAAGCTCCGTACCCGCAGAGACACTGAGCATATGCAGGAACCCCCATATCAGGAGCTCCCTCCATGGAAAGTATCCTATAAGATATCAGTTGATGCAACCTATCAGCATTTGTATGCTTACCTCTCTCCTGACTTTCGACAAGTGCGTCCGTGACGATGCCGAGCTGACGGGGGATCAACAGGGTGAGCACTCTTTCTACGCCAATAGAGCAGAACATGACCAGCAGCCAAAGCTGCATCCCCCTATCATTGGAAGGCCAGATATACGGGAGGAAGATGAGGAAGCCCTTCAGGTAATTCCACATTCCGCCCTGCTCCTCCATGCGCTTTTTCTGCAGTTCTTTGATGTCACGATCCTCATCGTCTGAGTCATACTCGGAGTCGCTGTCGTCTTTGGCTGGTGAGCGGAGACTGCCGTATTGGGACTCAAGGTCCGATGCACTTGTACTTCCTTCCTCAATATTGCCGAGGAGTGGCTCCGTTTCCTCTCCAATGCCATCCTTTTTGCCGGACTCAACCATGGCGACGAGCGCCACAATGATCAATGCGAACTGGAGGATGATTCGAGTGATGCGTATCGCGAGGGAGCTCGAGTTCCAGCCCTCCGAGCTATACCCATGAGAACGAGCCAGAGCAAGCAGAGCGGCATCGACCAGAACGCCAATTGTCCAGCTTCCTAAGCAGGCATACCAGACAAGTTGGTCCGTTTCAAAAAGTGCAACAGATATGCAAGTCCAGACAAGTGTTGAAGAGAGGAGATAGAGCTTTACAGAAGTTCAGCTGCTTGAACGCGTAATCAGATTGCCCAATGGCCGGCCTTACCATGAGATGTTGAGGCCTGTCGGTTCCGTCTACATCACCTCCAACCGATGCATAAGCAGTTGCTTCTGCCACCTAATGCAAAGTTAGATCCATGGCCCCGTCGAATTGACTTCTGCACTAACAAAAGAGAGAATGACCGCTGACAACAGCCAAAGGGTCCATTTGCGCTTTTTCATGTCCCGGGTAGAATCTTGAGGTTTTTGAAGCGTACAGGCGGCAATCGAGACGGCGAAAAAGAAGAAAAATACAATTAGTCCAGGACCGATGTAATGAAGAGCTTTGGAAAGCCCAAGAGAGCCATGAGCGTGGACATGTGAAGCCATGATGGTCAAAATGTGTCGAAGAAAAGGTGCGAAAACCGGGCTATAGAGTTAAAGGAACTGATTTGGATCGCAGTTTCTGAAGAAGGCGCATTGTCGTCTGCTGTAGCGGCTAGTCTGTCTCGTGCTAGCATTCGGTCTTATATACAGATGAGCCTCACCTCCACCGGCGTTGCCTTCCCTTCACCGGCCTTGCCTTTCAAGGCTTAGCGGAGCTTCGACTGCCGCATCGGGGATAGCGTATTCTCGAGTCATCATGACTCCCCTTTGCCACGATAAGCCATGAAGTAATGTTAGCTCTGGTTAAGCCGCAAGATAACCTTATACTAGCCTGAGGGTGACGCTTTGATATTGGCGCCTAGGATAACACGAAATGGAGGTATCACAATTTCAGGCAGCAGCCAGACTCCGATTGCGCATTTGCTTCCCATCCGCTATCACCAAGGACAAATGCACAGGCGTAGAGGCTTCACAGATCCGGCTCGCCCATCCTTCTTCCTACAAATTCTGCTAGTTATGCTTTACATGATGGATTGTTAAGTTTCTCGGAAATGCGAAATGTGACGGTTCGAGTGCAAAGGGGATGGTCCACGTGAGAGGTCAACCATCTGTATAGCGGGTCTGGGCCGGGGAAATCCCACTCCAAGTCGGCCAAAGCCCAGTAGGAACACCAATCACATCGTATTGCGCGAACGCCGCCCCGCCAATAAAAGATTTGCAGAATGGAGTTTTTACGAGAGCGAGTGGGATGCGTCAGTGTCCAGCCACACCTCAAAAGGTATTCAGCCAATAAGAACAGTTTCTCAAACTGACTAACAGCTTGAATGAGGTTAGAATGGTGAGTGCAGTCATACTCTCTGTCAACTCTATTCTTTTACGAGTCTACTGTGACTCATTCAGGTGCTTTGGGAGTGCATATGTTGAACAAACTGTTACGCTATAGTAGCAAAGCCACTGCACGGACATTGAATTAGGTTGAAGATAGGTCTAAGCCACAGTAAGGGCACCTCTGGTGTTTGGACTTCGCAACTAACAATTGCGGATCCTTGACAAGGTAATTCTGTCACATAGTAATATATACGCGTTGGGGTGACAACATGCAGCAAGGCTTTTATGTAAGGTGGTGAGCTGTTCATCCGGCCACGCCACTTAGAATCAGGTGCTGAAGAGTTGGAGACAGCTGTAAGGTATGTTTCAAACACTTTGACATGGTGCACCAGAGAATTCATGGGAACTTGCGAATATTT
>JAJJID010000569.1:0-21131 GCA_022204955.1 Macrophomina pseudophaseolina
ACACGTGTGTGCGCCCCTGTACGATAAGTCGTAATATCCCAAGTCGTAGTTGCGGAGCCCCAGTAGCGTAGCTTCTTCTCAGTTGGGTCCCAGGCGTCAAAATATGCCCAGAAAGTCTCCATGAACAGGCCGACTAGGATGTGTATGCCTTGGACATTTGGTTTCGCATCTAGATACGCCTTGACATGCTTCATCGGCTCTTTTTGAACCAGGTCTCCCCAATAAAGCTTGTTGTAGTCGGCGGTGAAGTCGCTCGCAATATATCTCGGAACGCTCTCCTCTTCGCACAGGTCGATTAACAGTTTTTGGCCCTGAACCATTGTTTCGTTATCGGCGAGGTAACAGCAGATGACCACTTCGCAATCCCGAATAAGGAAGCGAAGGGCTGCGGTGTCGTATGGTCCAGCCTGAACGAGCTTGACTTGCGGAGATTCGGCGAGGAAAGACGGGAGTTTGCTCACGTCACGGCAGGAACCCCGGAGTTGGATACCTGGATGGGCAAGGAGCTCCTTAGCGATGCAGCGGGCTAGCTTGCTGCTAATCCCGGCAATAGCAACTTTGCATACCATTGAAGCGGGTTTCCTGGTCCAAGAGGTTAATATGCCTTGTCAATTGTCATTCTATGTACATGCCCTACCCCTGCTTCTTAAATAGTGAATCTAAACTTAGTCCGTCCGTTTTCTCCGTCCGGATATTTTGTCCGTAGGCCTTACTGTTAGTAAAGCAAGTCTGACTCGATTTTTATCGGCTGGGAGCAAATTTTATGAACTGTTATCGCCGAGCTCTACCTCGGTAAAAGGTTGAAAGACCGGTAAACCGAATGTAGGGTTCTACCGAATGTAGGGTTCTACCGAATGTAGGGTTCTACCGAATGTAGGGTTCTTCCTAACGTAGGGTTCTTCCGAATGTAGGGTTATTCCGAATGTATGGTTCTTCCGAATGTAGGTTTATGCCTGGTGTAGGTTTGTACCTAACTAATGTACGTGATGGAACATTAACCCATTAATTGACTGATCTATGCCTTGTAATCTAATTTTTTCAAATTTTCCGTTGCCACGTCTCCGCCAGCACGCCCATCATTATTCATTGAATAATGATGGGCAGTGCTTCCATCCACCCGACCGACCCCGACGGAGGCCTCCGTCGGGTGGGTGGCAGGCGAAGGCCTGTCGGGTGTGTGATTACGTAACCCGCTCCTCCGTCGGGTGGGTGGGTGGAAATCTTTCCTAGATGGGAAACTCGCGATATATCATTGTGTGGGATTTTGGTAAGTGAAGAGTAGTGAGGTCAGAAAAGAGAGTAGATTCTGCCTGTCTCCTGAGAGGAAGGAAGGTAGGCTTGCTTATATACATAAATGAGTGCTTGAATAACCGAGGGGAATAGAAGCCGATATTGCTATCCGAAGCTTGTGAAGATGAGGAGTAGTGAGGAGGTGGCAAAGAGTAGATGCTGATCTGAGGCAGTAAGGCAAAATAGTCTGACAACTTCTTCAATATTGAATTTTTTCAATATGGGGTCATATTGAGTATTGAATATTGAATGCAGCACTGCTCGAGGGTAATCCACTACCTAACTGGCACCAAGGACCTTGCACTTGAGTACTCTGGATTTTGCAATTGGCATCAGAGTGTATTCCTGGCAAGCAGTGACGCCTCCTATGCATCAGACATAATCACACGCAAGTCAATCCAGGGATATATCTTCCAGCTATTCAATGGTCCAGTTGATTGGAAGGCAGGCAAACAGCGCACTGTCACTACATCAAGCACTGAAGCTGAATTACTCTCCCTTTCTACTACCGCAAAGGAGCTACTCTAGTGGGAACGCTTCTTTGAGCAGGTTCAGTTCAGTCCAGGCCATCACCTGTTTGTTCAGTGTGATAATCAGGCCACAATCCGCCTCCTTGATGAATCAACACCAAGACTCACAACTAAGCTACGCAATGTAGATATCCATCAGCACTGGCTACGCCAAGAGGTTCAAAGCAAGCGAATCAGGCTTCAGTGGACACCATCAGCTGAGATGGTGGCAGACGGCCTCACTAAGGCACTTCCACCGCAATCATTCAACAGATTCGTTCAACAACTAAATCTCACGAGCATCAAGCACCTAATAAGTGCATCTGAATAGCCAGCGTACTACTAAGAAACGAATCTGATACGCCACACGATAGAGTAGCCCGGTCTTCTTCTACTTCTTTAACTACTAGTATTTCCTTAACCCAACATTATTACATGCATTCAACAGCGTGTAAAAAGTCATAAACTACTTAACAGTGCTTTATGAAGGGGGTGTGTCAACCAGCATCACCTAATGTTGTTGCTTATTCATTGTTGCTTATTTGCTTATTCTCACCAAACACGGCTCTTACAGTCTTAGCATTACCCCCCTGCACATAAGCAATTATGCGCCTCACATTCGTTACAAAACTACACTGCCTCACTGAATGGACACGTTGCTATTCAGCAATATGGGTATTTAGTTAGCATCAGTAGCACTATTCAATGGAGTAGCGGCATCTTCATCATTAATGACCGTTCACTTCATTCCAACAACTTATAACACTTCTTAAAATCCGGCGATATAAGACGGCGAAGGTAAGGCCTCTCTATATAAAAAAAAATAATACCTGGGAGCGTTAGTACCGTTATAAAGAATACAAGTAAGAAGAGCATGCCGACGGGCTAAACTAAATATAATAGTAAGAAATAATCTTAAGAAAGGTCTTGGACCGAAAAAAGCACGGCGCCGCACTGTGATTCAGTGCGAATTGATTGAATTATGTTCCAACACACCCACTCATCCAAGGGGGGATAGTATTATAGCACGGTTATTTAAAAAGATGGAATAATAGAACCCTACCTCCGCTAACTGTCCACATGACTAATTTGAAATATATCCGGTAGAATACTCCACCGGTACTACTACGCCAGAACACCATACCACTCGTTTAGCAAGCTCGGACTACTAATTAGTACTAATCAGTGGATTAGCAATCCAGATTACTATTAATCACACTAATCACTCTATATATATAGATCACACTCGTTTACAGTAGATATGTTAGGGTAATAGGCCCTGGCATACCCTTGGGGTACTATTACCGTGCGTTCCACGTGCTTATCACGTGCTATGCACGGATCTCTAGTATATAATGCTACTAAGGGGCGAATCCTGCACCACTAAGGATTCGCACCTGAGAATATACGACTCTTCTGAAGGCTCCCTGCTTATCACCGCCTCATTTGCTCACAAGATAAGACCCTCGTAGTCAACTTATTAATTGATTCCTAACCCATTACCTTGTGCGCACCTCCCCTGCCTACTGCAACGGCCCCCAGAAAGCCTGAGCTACCCGACGATACACCTGACCTCCCCCAGAAAGAGTAACGGCGTAACATTTTGGCACCTCTAGCAATCTTTGCTCAAAGCACAACCTCCGGCTCTCTTGCCTTGCAAAGGATGGTGTCATTGAAGTCTGGGATAAAATCCACGTTGCTAATACTCTTGGGACGTGATCCATTCAGCTTCCAGTCATACTTGAGAAGCAAATGCACCATCATAATCTTCATTAAGTTGCTGGCCATAAACCTTCCTGGGCACGCCTGTTTGCCGATACCGAATCCGTAGTGCTCGGCGCTTACAGTCACATATTGCCAGCGATTCTCGTGACCAGGCTGCTGGCGCAACTTCAGGAAGCGGTCTCCGACGAACCGCTCGGCGTCCGGGCCCCACATTGCCGGATCAGCCATGGGGTATACCGGTACGCCGATGATAGCGCCTTTCGGGATCCGCGTGCCGTCCGAGAGGGTGGTCATCTTTCGCGCCTATCGGTTGATAACGACTAAATGCATAATTAGCAGACGAAAACAACGGACAAGTTAAGTTAGCTGCTTACCCGCGGCAATCATATTAACCCGCTGGCTCTCCTTCATGCAGCTGTCTAGGAGCGTTAGCTTGTTCAGCGTTAACTTCGTCAGGCCGCCATCCTCGCGGATCGCGCGAACTATCTCGTCACGGAGCGGGTCGATGTACTCCGGATTTTCAAGCAAGTCGTACATCAGCGATACGATAGTCATGCCTATCGTGTAATTCGCGGTAAAGGTGAGTAGCATCTGGCCCAGCGTGACGTCGTAGGTATGGTCTCCGGCGACATCAAAGAACCAGTTCAGCGCGTCCTTAGATTTTAGTAATGGTTTTCCGCTACGCAGCGCCTCACGGCGCTCGCGGCGGCGAACGACTTCTTAGAACTCGATCATACGACGTCCCTTCGCGAGTTGCGCCCATACGGCACGCATCTCAGGGAGGAAATAGTGGACGAAGGGACGCAGAAATGATGGCCAGGCTCTGAGTGCTTGGACGGCCGTAAATGCGTCCGTGGTAAACTAAACGGACAAATCCAACCATTCCTTATCACTGCAGAGAGGCTCTCCAATAAATACCTTAGCTGTGAGTCGTAATATGGCGCCCAGCGCAATCAGAGGGAATACGACTTTACTCCATTCTTTTTTATATATAAGCAAATACTCCTTTGTGCGTAACGAGTTTCTACTGCATACCTTTACTGGCAGGTACGAGCTCTTCTGCTGTCTTGCTCATATACTAGGAAAGTTCAGGTGTCATGGGTCCGATGGCCGAGGTGAGGTTCTTCTTAATTATATCTTGGAATACGTTGTCTTTAACGCACTGCCATGCCTCTAGGCCGGGGTACCGGGACAGAAAATCCTAGAAATAAAGTTCAACATGCCAAGAATCACATTTCCTTCGGAAGAAACCTACATGCTAGAGAAATTAGCCGAATAATAGGTCGTCCATATTACGGACCTCTTCAACGACCGAGGGTGGAAGCATAATTACTGGCCCATTAGTATTAATTATCTAAAACGGTTTGCCATTGGTCTGTATATAATTTAGCACTACCAAACGGGGCCGCTACTTCGTGTCTTAGTTGCTTGCATACCTCTTTAAACCCGTCTTTTAAAAGCTGCACTCCCTCCTTGACAAATCTTTCTTTCGCCTTTGTGTTAAAGATGTCGCCGGGTTCTTTACCGTATAGTTTAAATCCAGAATATGGTCTTCCTTCCCTAAATGTGTATGCAATAACTGTAAGAAGTATTACAATCGCGGCAATCACAATTAATCCACCGCTGTTGGATCCTTTAAGCGGATCGGAATGTATTTCGAGCGTCATAGTATAGCTAAGCGGATAAGAGATAAAATGCTGTTTTCTCGGGCAATTCTACAGCGGAGACTAAAACCCTGCCCTACGGAAGATCCTAGGAGTGTTCAAGACTGCCCCTATTAAACCAATGGAAGTAGAGGCTGCAATACCTCCTCCAGAGCTACGGCTAAATGCTACCCTCCGGAAGTACGCATTAAGAGCCAGCCAACTCGGAGAAAACCATCCAGTGCGGAAAGAACTCGACAAGATCAATCTAGAATCTAGAGAGAACAGCCCAGCCACACGGCTAGAGAGAATTAAGGATACACTAAGCTCGATCCCCAGGGACATAGAGAAAGTCGATCCATTTCTCTACCCACCATGGGCCGGGTACACTCCCTACAATACAGAGATCTCCACCTTAAGCAAAGTAGATGCTGCTAGTGAGCACTCAAAAGCTTTAGCAGAGGCCCCGGAAAATCTCATAGTTCTCTACTCTGATGCCTCATCACTTCCTCAGGGAATGGGAGTAGGTGTTGGAGTGGTACTGTTAGATTACAGCCAATCCAGAGACAAAATCCAATTAAGAGCTACTAAGAATATTGGTCCCAACGCTCTCGTTTATAACGGTGAGCTTGATGGCATAACCACTGCCCTTGAGCTGGCCAACAAACATGGGTACAAGTCAAAAGACATAAGAGTCTTTGCGGATAACCAGGCCGCACTCTCGAGGCTCAAACACCCTAACAACACGCCTGGCCAATTGTGGCAGCAACGGGCAATTCACGCTGCCAGGCAGCTAAGAGACAGGGACAACAAAGTCACGGTTGAATGGATTCCAGGGCACGTCAACGTGCACGGAAATGAGGAGGCCGACAGACTCGCTAAACAAGCAACGTTAATTCCCCCTATAACAGAAGACACTTCTATTGCATTCTACGGAATGCAACTAAAAGAAGTCCTCTACAACGAGTGGAAAAGCCAGCTCTTATCAGCTCCCAGCTCAGCCTACAGTAAAGCATTTACCTAGAAGATAAAGAGGAAGCTGATCGCCCCTACCACGGTAAGGGAAACAGCTTCCTCCTTCTACCAGCTGAAGATTGGACACGGATACTTCAAGTCCTATCTCTACCGTTTTAACCATGTAGAGGATGATAGATGCTACTGCTCTGGTACGGCAAAGCAAACACCGAGACATCTCCTCTTAGACTGTTATTTATATAGAGCTGAAAGGCTCTCTATAAAAGACGCTCTGGAGAAACCTATTCTTAATCTTACGGACCTATTCACTACAAATAAAGGCACTCAAGCAACAGCTGAGTTTCTTAGAAAAACCAAGATATCTACGCGCCGGTGGATTCTTAACAACACGCCCGACGGGGTTTAAATACGTCCGACGCTTACACTCCTTTGTTTTCTATTACTATTCTCTCATACTATCTCCTTAGAGGCCTGCCTCTCGTTTGGCTTTTAAGTCTACTATTCCTTGTGCTCTCCTAGAATGCTTCTTTTACAAGGAGCCTCCAGAAAATATATAACTAGAAACGGCTTCTAAAGCCCGTCTTTGATAGTCTCTGACTCAAGAAGGACGTTAAACTAAATAAATAAATAAATAAATAAACTTGACGTAGGAAATGTTATCTAGTAGCTGTGGAGATATCAGGCCGCTAAATTTACGATTTTTGGTGAGAAACGCGGTGCGTAGCTCACTGGGGTGCGCAGCTCACTGGTGAAACACGTTATTAGGAATGCAGCTAACTTCGCTGGCGTTGCTGCCTAGAGTGAGTTGCTGCCTAAACTAAGTGAGCCGAGATTGCTCCGTTCACGCGCCTCAAAAAAAAAGTTGACGTAAGCTGCGCACCCTAGAAGCTGCGCACCCCTAGAAGCTGGCAGCACTTAGGAAGATGTCCTAAAGATTGACTAGGCGTAGACTTGGAAATTCCACGGCTTGAGCGAGTTTTCCCCCTTTTCTCTCTCTTTTTTTCCTTTTCTTCCCTCGCTATTTTTTTCCTGTTTCTCTTGTTTTGTTGTATTTAGGGACTGTGGTTAGCGTGAGTTTTCCTAACTTGGTTTGAGGGTGAGGGCTTTGAATGAACCGGGAGTTAATGTAGGTAAACGTCTGCTTAGCGCTAGTTCTTCCCTATGGTCCGTGAAGGCCGACGGGGTGTATGAATCATCATCATCATCATCAGCTGCGCACCCCTAGAAGCTGCGCACCTCACCAAAATCAATGCAGCTTCATTAATCGATTATTATACAACAACAACAACAGTTATGATGGAATTTGCGCTTGATTGGTCGGAATCGATGAATGAATGACTTAATTGGTTGGTTGATGAGGCGCTCGTGGTATTGATCCCCAAGACGTCTCAGAATGACTAAGCTAATATACTATCCAATAACATAACGGAGGTGATTGAGCTCATTTTCCATCAGTTACAATTGCCACTCAAAGCACATATCAGCTAGTTTTTTGGCTGCTACGGCATTTGCAGCTTTTTAAGCATCCCACATTGGCCCTTTTTCCTCGCGTTCCAGCTCTATACGCTTGGATTCTTGCTGGGCTGTATAGATCGTATCTATATTCGCAAAACGAGTAATTGGGTCAACAGCGACCCGCTTGCGTGGTTTTGAAGGCCCAAGTGCTTCTATTTGAGCCTGCTGTCGTTCAATAACGGCCTCTTTTGATGCTTGAATAATGTTTGCTCTTGCAATTGCCTTGCCGGCTTTTTGAAGAACTATCCGCATCTGCCTTCCAGTCCTTTCCTGGCTATCTACTAATTGCGTTATCTGATATAGCTGCTGCGAGCTCTGGGGTGTTGATAGTAACGAATTGTGTGCTAAATCCGAGGCTTGAGGAGCTTATGGAGGTGTAATTGGCCTTTGAGCAACTTGTGATGAAGTAAGCGCTTTTGAGGGATTCCAAGGCCAGATTCCAGCTGCCTTCCAACCACTACGAATAACGCGTTCGGTTAGGGACTCGGTTCGAGCAAGGTGGTAGCTTTGAACGAAGCGTTGCTTTTTAACTGGGGCCGAATCGTCGAGGGTTGCGAGAGCTGCAATATGGGTTCGATACCGACTCTTAATAGGCGAGAAACACGAGAGATCGGGAGGCTGAAGAACGTGTGATGAATGAGGTGGTAGATAAACGATATAGACGCGATTCTGCTTACAAAGCCATATAAATTCGACGCTGATATGGCTTCCATGCCCGTCGGTAATGAGAATCCGAGGCTCGTTATCCACCTTCGTTTCCGGTAGAAATATTGCTTGTAGCCAGCCAATTGCAGTCTGATTTGATGTCCAGCCATTCTCTGATGTTGCGTATATCCAGTCGGGTGTATTGTCTTCAAACCATGTTGATTGGAGGTTGGTACCCTTGAATATAATAAGAGGACGTGTTTTCCGGCCACAGGTTGAAATAGACTCGATTATCAAGACCCATTCTCGATCCTGAGGTGTCGCCACGTAAATACGCTTCTTTTTTGAGCTTGCTAGTACAGTAGAATTCGTACAAATGCCGAGTCCTAGTCCATGCTCATCCATATTCCATACGTTCTCTATTCTGACATGATTCTCGTGTATTGTTCGATCTAGACGGTTGAAGAAGTCTTGAATCTCGGTTTGCGTGCATGCGTGTGTACGAGAGGCTTCAATTCGACGTCCTATAACAGAAGCAACGCGTGAATTACGCGTTATGAAGCTGGATATCCATTTTCGTCCGAGAGGTTGGTTATTACCATTTGAGCGTAGGATTCGTGAGGCCATTTCTCGTGCACGCGCGTGCGAAGGAGGATATCCGCGTGCATCTTCTTTAAGTATCCAGTCAGCAAGAAACTCCTCCTGCAACTGTGTGAGTCTTTGTTGGTGTTCGTGGCTTTTGTCGCGTCGTGACGCGGTTCCATTGACGCGTGAGCGAAGGGTGCTTTCAGGGATTCTGTACGCCTTCCCAGCAGCTCGGCTGGATGGGTAAACGTTTGAACGAAAATCGGTGATTGCGCTTTCAATTGCAGCTTCACGATTAGCCATTTTGGTGATAGGTTGTTGAGATATCGTGAGTTGAAGAAACTATGTTGATTTTGGTGGGGTGCGCAGCTACTAGGGGTGCGCAGCTTCTAGGGTGCGCAGCTTACCAAGAATAGAGATGAACCCATAGCTTAGAAATTCTTTATATTACATCCCTTATACCTTACTATCCGCCCTCTATTATCCTTTCTTTTCCTCCCAGATTGACACTCAATATGTATACTAGTAGCAAAACACGTTGAATAGCTGTAGCCTGCATATCGCTTAGGGCGATGGGTTAGGATAAATGAATTCAACTCAACTCAACTCAATCTGGACCCGATATTGACGTTGATTGAATTGATTGCCACCCTGTTTCCCCTACGTCCCAGCAGCCCCTACTCACCAGCCAAAAAACATACCGCCGCCATTCTCGGCCGAATAAAGCCGAGCTCTCCGATAAGTTACAACTCAAACCATTCATATTAAATAACCTTCCGGATGTCCATGCTTTGCTTCTCTCTCTAGTCGTTTCTTCCATTAAGCCTTAGGCACGCCACCGGTACCGAAAAGCTCTAGATGCACCCTCTTTTCATCGATGCTTAGCTTCTTTAGGCCCTTCTGCATGTCGACCATGAACTTCTCGGGGCCGCATACGAAATACTGCGCCTTGCTATCGGCGGCAAGCAGGTCCTTCTCCTTATCCAGTTTGCTAAGGTCGAGGCGGCCGGCGACGTCATATTCCTTACCTTGAACGTCGCCTTTGGTGATCTTAGAGACGAACAGCTTCCGCTCAAGGTTCGGGTTCTCCTTTACGAGCTTGCTAGCGTGCTTGCCGAAGGCGCGCGCGGAGGACGTACGTGAGGCGTGGATCCAACGGATGCGCCGGGTGGTCTGCTTGGACGTGAGGGAGTTGAGGATGGCGAGCAGACAGGTCAGGCCGACACCGGCGGAGAGGAAGACGATAGGAGCGTCCTGCGGCGCGGCGCTCTCGTCGAAGTAAAAGTCGCCAAAGGGGTGAGAGACGCGTAGCACGTCGCCCTCTTTCTTGCTCGCGTGTAACACATTGGAGACGTAGCCTGGATGGTGCTTAGCGCCATTGGAGCCCGTGTCGATGCCGTCCTCGCGCTTAACGCTAATGCGATAATATAAGGGGTTGGGCGCGTCAGAAAGCGAGTACTGGCGTGCCTGCTTAAACTTGAGCTCGGGCACGTCGACCTGGATGGAGATGTACTGGCCAGGCAGAAAGGAGGGGAGCGGCTTAGCATCGACGGGCTCGAGGTAGAAGGAGGTAATCTCGGACGACTCAGGCACCTTGCGGGCGATACGGAAGTCGCGCCAGTCTATCCAGCCGTCAGAGTGCTTGTATAGGTCGGCCTCCTTGCCAATCATTATGTTGGCCAGCTGCCAGTAGGCCCTAGCCCAGGCGTCATGCACCTCGGGCGTTAGGGCGTCGCCAAGGACCTGCTTCATGGCGGCGAGCAAGTAGGTGCCAACGATGTTGTAGTGCTCGGGCTGGATGTAGAGGGAGGCATGCTTCTGGCAGATAAGCTCAACGGTGGGGTTCAGGACGCCTAAGTCGTCAATATTGGAGGCGTAGGCGTAGAGAGACATGGCCAGGGCCCGAGGTTGGTGACCGGTCGCCCGGTGAGTGTTATTAAAAATGTTGTTGAGCTCTGGATTCTCTCGTAGCATGTTCTCGTAGAAGCGGGTAGTGATGGTGTTTCCGTGTTCGGCCAGAATAGGCACGGTGGCCTTGATGATCTGGACTTGCTCCGGAGTCAATGCCATATTTACTGGTTGGTTCGTTTGGTTTTGGTTTTGTGACCGAGCGAGGTGGGAAACAGTAGATATGTCCTATTGAGATGGGGGTCCTCTTCAGAGGCGATGGTGGCGTGATGCGATTATATCACCCTAGGATATTCGTTCACTTTTTGAATAGCTATGTTATTATTGTCTCAGCGGACGTACAGGAACAGGTTCATGGTAGCTGACAAAATCTCGACATGCGAATGACCGTTAAGCACTCTACCTCACACGATTTTCTGGCACGCGCTAGACCACGACAAAGGGCGCAAGACTAGAACACGGGCAGATCAGCCGTATCTGACTATAGTCGTTGGAGCTAGTGAAGCATAACCTATGATAGCATTTGTAGTTACGCAATCTCCCGTGTGGAACGGACGCCGCGGGATGGGCTTACCGGCTTTGCTGGTCGAGGTCGAGCTGTGGATTGGTCGAAGTTGCCAACAGTTCAGGCCTTAGGGGCGCCTTTCTCCGCGGAGATGCGGAGATATGTGCAGGCCCGGCGGGAATTTACCCAGTGCACAGATGTCCGCGCAGAGTTTCCGCTTTCACCAATTCCGGCAGTTTTCAGAATAAGTAGCGTAGATTCCTCTGCACGATACTAGCTTCTACTAGTCTCATCTTAAACTTTATCTTGAAGCTGATCAAGGTGCAGGCAATGACTATGACCGATGCCTATGTTTTCCCCTGGCCAGCTGTTTCTGTATTGGTTCGATCAGCCTCATACAGCATTCAACCTTGCGCTCAACTGGAAAACCTCGCTTTAGTGCCGCCGGACTTCATCAGACTGTCCTGTTGTAGGAGAGAAGGCAGCTGCTTTGTGCTTTTGGCCTGCCTACTGTCCATTCTCAATTTACTACTTTTTGTGTCTAGCTATTGAGGAATGCCTCGCGCGTGAGCGGACCGCACCGGCAAGTCTTCATGATCTAACTTTAACCAATATTGTATGAACATGGTTCCGGGCATCTTTAATGGGCTGCTGCAGTCCTGAGGTCGAAGTAGCACGCGGAGATATGCGATGCTTGCCCTGCGGGAGCTTAAGTCGGACGCGGTAGCCCTACCAACTAAAGTCCCGACGCGCCTGTAACTCGGCCTTGTGCCACGACAGACCGTTGTCGTACGTGACCTCGACTCATATAATTCCGTCGTCGCTCCAGGTCCAGCCCTCCGCCAAGATATCGGACCGCTCTAGCAATGTATCCGCTGCCGGGCTCACAATTATAGAGTTAGGTTCGACCGCCCAGACCGGCTTCATTCTCCCCGTCTCTGGATCCGGCACGTTGTACCAGCGTGTCGTATATAAGGAGAGAGACCGCTGCTCGCGTAGGGCAATATGGCAGAGCCATTTAGTTGAGTTGGTACCGAACCAGCCCGGCACAACCAGGCGGACGGGCCCGCCTCGGTCCCTCCGTAGTAGAGCGCCGTTCATCTTATAGGCGACGAGCACCTCAGGACGCGATGCTTTCTCTATCGGTAAGTCCTTCTAGTAGCTCTCGGTATACTCGTGAGCGAAGTTGCCGTGGTCTACTCCGTCTGTCCATACGAACTCAGCAAATTCGGTGGGCTGGGCCATGGCGAGCAAGGTAGAAAGCCGGACGCCGGTCCATTCTACGTTGCCGATGCGCCAAAGATTTTCCTTTGGAGGTTTAAGAGGGCTGCCAAGGCATTTGTAAAAGGCCGTGATGGTAACAGACGGCAAGGCCTGTAACTGAGAGAAAGACAATGAGAAAGGACTCTTAACGAGCCCGTCGACCAGCAGCATCAACCGGTTTAGATCGATCTCAGGAGAGCCCATATAAATTGTCTCGAAGAGCTTTTTATCGTCGGTCAGGAACGAGCGTAGATGGCGAGCGGACGGTGGTGGCCGAAAGTGGAAGCCATAGTTTATGGATATGCACGCTTTCCTTTCCTCACTAACCGATAGTGGCTCCATAGATCGGAAGATGGAGGCGCTGGAAGAACGCGAGCTGTGATTTGCCCAATCTAGGAACAACACGATAGGTGGATTGGAGGAATACCCACCCACATTTATTGAAAAATACAAAAACCGAGCCGAACGGAAATGTATAAAGAAGCTTGCAGCGGAATATCTGACGATACTAATGATGGCTAGACGTAGTAACATTTAACGGTGCTGCAGGGCGGGTTAATGCACACTTGATTATCAAGCACTACATCAATCGTGGTAAAGCGGACAAATCACGAGACTCAGCTTGCAGGAAGGGCCGATCTGACGAGCGGTCCCACAAAAATGAAATTAGTCCCCGAAGACGGAAGCTAGAAATATAACCGAGAGGAGAGTACACTACTGCCCTAAGATACTAATAATCATGATCAGTCATTGCATGTATGTAACGCGAAAGTAAGACAAGGCCCACCTGGCGAAGATATTGTCTAATTTTACATGTTTTCCGTGCAAGCGAATCGTCGCAATGATTGATAGAATGGTAGGAGAAAGAGCTGAGGGGTGGGATGCGGTAAGCGGTGCAATATTCGAAGCGGAGAAGACGGCGCTCATTCATTTCATGCGAAGTACGTAAAATCGTTGGAACATCCACTAGTAGTAAAAGGACATGAAATATCCCTAACAGCCTATGCTACGATTCTCGGCGTTATGATCGACTAGGAACTACATTTGAGGCCTGTGCCGGAAGGATTGCGAAGAGAGGGGTGTCTAGCCCTTCTCGACTACAATGGCCTGAGCTATAGACTGCGTGGCTCTAGGGTGCGCGCCAGCCATGGTGACAGGAGTTATGAAATCACTAGAGGCGGTGCAGAGGATTACAGGCAGTGATACCACTGGATCATGCAGGACGGTAGGTTTGTCTATCCTCAAAGCCGAAGCAGCGATCCTACTGTCGAGATTCGCCTCGACCAGCAACTTCTTCGATTCTGGGTTAGCTATCATGCGCTGCTGCAAAAATACTTATTCGAGAAGTAAAGGCGTGTGATCGACCCGGCTAGCCAGACGTTCGTCTCACCGCTACAGAGATGTCTAAAGATAGGGAGGCTCAGAGCTAGCCAAATTCTCCTGTACCCTTCATGCCATTCCGTTGAGACCCCTGTCCCAAGTGCTGATCTTCCTCATGCCAGCGTACCAGCTGGTTGGAAGAAGTGATGTGGTGGACGGAACCGAGCGATATTCCGCGGAGAAGTCACGTAGCGACACTCCGTGGAGTTAGAGGGCTGCCATTCAGAGACCAAGGATAAAACCGGGCAGTGTTCCATAGAATATATTAATGACATAATTCGAATAACGTAATAAGCGACGTAAATAACGCAAGAAGACACCGAGATACCACTACGACTATTGGCAAATATCGATAAATCTCCTTTTTTCCGAAGATCGGTACTAATATACGCAGTACATTTATTTGCTGCTACCCCGACAACGATCGCACAGCACATCACCGCAGCACCAATAGTAGCTGAATCGCAGGTGAAAACTTGGCAAAAAGCCTTTGCACAACAACTTCCCAAAATGGAGTCTCTACTTCAAAAAATCTATCCATGGGTCTCCACTCCACTCATTGCCAGTGCTCCAATGGGAGGTTTCGCTGGGCCGAAACTTGCAGCTGCAGTGACTGCTTCCGGTGGAATTGGATTTATAGCCGGAGGTTACAATACGAAGCGACTGTCCTCGCAGCTAGGCGAAGCTCAAGTCTCTCTCAAGGGTGTCACTTCAGGTTTACACAAAACTCCCCTGGGTGTCGGCTTCCTATGCTTTACGTCCCAAGTCGAAGAAGTCAGTTCAATCATCGCGAAGTATCAACCTGCTGCGGCATGGCTGTCCTCAGCTCGCCAGAATATGGATTATGCGGAATGGGCAAAAGCACTCCGTACCGCGAGCCCACATACTACTATCTGGATCCAAATTGGCAGTGTCTCCGCTGCTGTGGAAGTTGCAAAGACAGCCAAACCTGACGTTCTCGTCTTGCAAGGTATCGACGCAGGTGGTCACGGACTGGCGAAGGGTGCCGGAATCATCTCTCTGCTGCCCGAGGTTGCTGATGCGCTAAGGGAGATTGGCCTTGGATCTATTCCACTGCTAGCAGCTGGAGGGATTATGGAGGCTCGAGGTACTACAGCAGCGCTGTTGCTAGGTGCTTCAGGTGTGGTTATGGGAACGAGATTTCTATGCTCTGAAGAGGTCCAACATCCGCATTCTAGGCCGGTGCAGAAAATATTACTCCAGGCGAGAGATGGGGGGCAGTCTACCGTCCGGTCCACGTTGTTCGATGAAATCAAACCGGAAGGAAATACTTGGCCGTCTTTATATGACGGACGAGGATTGGTCAATCAGACATACGAGGATTTATCTCGGTCAGGAAACATGACGGAAGTAAAGAGAAGGTACGCCGAAGCCTTGCAATCTCCGGATGGCGGCTACACGGAAGCAAAGACAATATCCACAGTCTGGGCCGGAACTGGTGTGGGCTTGGTACACTCAGTCTTGCCGGCAGGTGAAATCTTGATGGAGGTACAAAGGGGAGTCCACCGCTTAATGCGGAGCAATCGTTTATAATTGGAAATAAGCTCAATCACCTCTGTTATGCTATTAGATAAGTCTATTAGCTTAACGTTAGCCATTCATTCTGAGACGTCTGGGGACTGAATACCATCAGCTCCAAAAAAAATAGAAAAAAAAAGTAATCAAGTCACTCATTTACTAATTCTAACCGATTGAGCGCAAATCCCACCGGTTGAAAAAACGGCAGATAACGTGTTCCACCACTCCCCGGCGAACACTAGTCCCCGGCGAACGCTTCTTAAAAGGATGTGTGTTTTTGCACGATTATTCCACCACGACTGAATAAAATCAATTAAAACGTAGTGTGAAGAACACCCACCCAAAAAGCCTGCGGGGCCAAGACCATCATCAAAAGAAAGCGCACAGCGAGCTCTCTACTTTAGTTAATCGACAAGTATTGCAGTGCCCGTGCTGGGCCGCCGGTCTATGGGCTCTTTCCGCCTCACACCTGCCGTTCACCCGCTGAAACTTTTCATTCCTGTGGCCAGAGCGCAGCCTTGGCGCTGTGTAACAATGGCACCAAGCCCAGCATCCCTGTCGCAGGAAGAACAGCAACACGAGACCCGGACGCCTTCGAACCGTCAGAGAGTGACCAGGCAACAATTCACCACGACGAGACCTGATGGTGCATGGTCCTGCGAGCCTCAAAATGGGAACCAGTTCGCGAAACTGATGATGAATTCTGGTTGTTCTTCTACTAATGAGTGGCGCTGGCTATAGATATTTACACTATAGCCGAGGTAAGCTTAACTAAATCAGGCATTAAGGCATTGATCAGCCAACGATTGGGCTCATGTTCCATCAAGACCCCATGCAGGAAGCGCTAGTCATGACACAGTTCATGTCCACCCAGCACTAATCAATTCAATCAACGTCAATATCGGGTCTAGATTTGAGTTGAATTCATTTACCCTGACCCGTCGCCCTGAGCGATATACAGGCTACAGACTATTCAAAGAAATGCGCTACTAGGTGGTGCACATTAAGAGATAACAAAGGAAATAATAGGAGATAATAGGTAGTTACTCTTAGCTTAGAAGAGGGTAAGGCATGGCTCCTTTACATTGGGCTGCTCCTGTTGGATGGTTCTGATTGCAGCCTGCGCACTTCGGAGGGGTATCCGAGCTGCAGTCCTTGTTGTGCTCTGCTAAGCAGTACGCACATCTTTCCTTCTCTTTGCAATTCCAGGCTAGATGTCCAAATTGAAGGCACCGGTGGCACCTCTTCCTCTCCATCCGGTAGGGTTCAATCAGCGAGTTCACCGTCCCGTCCGCTGCCGTCGCAGGCCTCGCGACGGACGGGACGAACCAGAAGGCGCGACGGACGGCAACGGACGGGACAATTAGGCCCGTCGACGCGTCGATGTTCGCCGACGGGATGCGATTATTAAGTATTATGGCATTCCCAATTAGGCAAGCCGCGAGGGTTCGTGGTGTTGAGAAAAAAAAACGTTTCTTCACTTTCTACACTAACCCGTTCAACAGCCAGTCCTTCTGGCACTGATCTGCCTCAATTGTTTCATCATTCAGTCGATTCCGCTCCTCCGTAACCATGCGTTTAGCCTGACTAAAGGCTCTTTCGCAGTCAGTGCTCATGGCGGGTACGCTGAAGTGGTCGAGAGCCATTTGCTGCAGGACTGGCCAAGCTGATCCGATAGTGAGCCACCAATGAAGAGGGCTCTCTACCTGTTGATCAGCATCACTAACGCCTGCGTCCATGTATGCATCAAGTTGGCTTTCAATACGACGATTCTTCCTCCGATATGCAGCACCAGTAACCCTACCAAAGGCCTCGAAGTCGCCTTCCTCAACTGCACCACCAGGCAGCTCCACCTCTGCTTCCTTCGACTGTGTGGCCTTCTCGTTCTCCTTCTCTTTGCGAAGCCAGTCCTCTTCGTATCTCTCGTACGTCTCGCGAATGACGGTTCGCGCCTTCGTGATCCAATCCTTGTGGTCGGCCCACTGCTCTCCAAAGTAGTCAAAGCGGTACTTGGGGTGGAGGAACAGGGCCACACAGTAGGCTGGGCTTTGGTCCATGAGGCTGTAGTACTCATTGAGCTTGAGCCAGCCAGCGTCCATCCTGCTAGAGAAGACGTCCTACTGTTCTGTATCTTTATAACCCTCTAATTGATTAACCGCCTTCTTTAGGTGGCTATACATGAAATCCATAGACCTTAAGGACTCCTAGATAGCACCGTGTGAGCCCTCTGTCTCTCGCTTATTCGCCGCGCCCTCTATGTGCTTTGTGAGAGTCTTGAACGGTTGTAGAAGGTGGAAGTACTGCTGGAGCTTATCCTAATCGTCGCCAGTAAGGGCGTCGCGGCGGATGTCGTATCCTTTGTTGTTTTTCGGCTCGTATCGGGCGACGTATAAGTTAAAATGGCCTTGCGAAATTTTACAGCTACATATAGTCAACACTTAACTTTTATAAACAGTAGGGAACTTGTCCTAGATTGTATAGGAGGACTGCAGCTATAGGACGTGATCTCGGCTTGTTCAGAGACGTGAGTTCCTACTAGCTGTTAGCTTCTTACCTCCCTTGATCATGTAGTACACCGAGTGCTAGCGGACGCCACTATCAACAAGGAGGACGTAGTAGAAGATCGTATCCCCCTCTAAGTCGTGATCCTCGTCGAGCTCACGCTCTTCGAGGGACTGAAAGGCCTGAAAGGCAGTTCTCCGTTGATCGTTGCGGTTCACGAACACGCAGATATTATGAAGCTTGCCGATTGCACCCTCGTTGCTCCAGATTATAAACGTTTCCTCTTCGTCATCAGTTTTGCGAAGGAGGCTTTACTCAAGCTTTGACACGCTCTGGCCGAAGAGAATCGCCTTTACCACAAGGTTAATGATATGGCCAATACAGCGCACTCGACAGGAAGGTATAAGATAGGCAGATCCTTTTGTAGTACGCGAATCGCCGTGTCGTTGTTGTCAGCATTGTCACATACGACATAACCAATGGATTCAGTGCAGTTGTACTGCTGGAAGCAGCGAAAAAGGACTGGAGCGATATTCTCACCACTGTGAGAGCCGAGAATACGCCCAAAGGCAAGAAGACCGGTTCGGAGGGTACCAGAGTGGTCAACGAAGTGAGCGTTTACTGCGCAGTACGCCCTTTGGTTGCCCTCGTCAACAGTCTATATATCTGTACTGATATTGATCTTGCTTCGAGACTGGGAGACTAGCTGCTTCACCTTCTCCCTCTGATCCTCAAAGGAGAGCTTGATCCACTTGCTTATACACGACGGGATCTGTACGAGCATGGCCTTTGCTGCTGGCCCGCCCATTATAATCAATTCGCGCAGCTCCTCGGAAACGGCTTGCCTAAAAGTCAGATCAAGCTTAATCACTATATCGGTGAATTTTTGCTTAAACTGGACGTCGCTGAAAGGCGTTACAAGCGAGAAGCTTCTTGGTGTTGACGAAACGCTGCGTGAAGGCGAATTCGGCGGTCTAGTGTTACGAACCTACCTGTATATAGAGTTGTTGGGGCACGATCAGCCACCAGGCTGATCATTGCTAAACCTTTTGTCGACTGGGAGTCGACGGGAGGTTGGCCGAATGGTCTTACGCACCGACTGAAACCCAACACGGTCGGGTCCGTCGTAACACTGTTAGAGAAGTACCATCTGGCTCGGATGATGTGCTGCTAAGGAAAGCAATTGATCAGGATAGTGTGTTGCTACGGTCTTTACCGTTACGCCACGTTCCAACGCCATCGGCATGTGTTTCTTTATCCGGCAGTTTGGATCCGGTAAGGGATTCCTTTGCACAATGCAGGTGTGCACGAGGCAGACATCTACCGATGAACTTGTTCGGGTTCTCGGCATTTGATACTCGGATGTTCTCGCTCTTAGCCATGAGAAAGGCTGATCCATGCGCTCCTTCTATTCTATCTTGAAGTCTATTCGTGTCTCGCATCTTTTTTTGTTCCCTCCCTCGACCCTTTTCATTTCTACTTTATTTTTTTCTTCCTTACAGTTCACCGGTCAAGAATTGGGCTCTGCCCAGACCGAAGCTCCAGTCCTCCATCGTGTTGGCAGCAATGCTGACAATCAGATCGGAACCGGGCACGCCACACTCCTTCTCGAGGCGCTCGGCCAGAGCAGCGTAGACAGCCTGTTTCTTGGCAGCATCACGACCCTGCTGGAAAATCTGGATGAAGACCAGCTTGTCGGAGCGGGTGAGACCGAGGTTGGTGTCTTCGCAGATGATCTCGTAGGGCTCGTGCTGAGTGATGACCTGAGGGATGGTCAGTGAAATTAGATGGGTGATGAGATGGTGTGTGAGTATACCTGGTAGCGGTCACGCGGAGGAGCGGCGAACTTGTCCAGCATGGTTTCCTGGATGACATCGGCCAGCTTCTTGATCTCCTCGGGCGAGCGAACGCCCTTGACAATGTCGATCTTGACGAGAGGCATGTTGCTGTTTGAGTTGTGCCGCAGCGCTATGCTGTTGTAGAAGACTGGTGAAACGGCTCAACTGCACAGCAGATTGAGGACGGATAAACAGAGAAGCGGTTCAAATAAAGAAAGTAATGACTGTTAAACAAGTTCTTCGACGTTGACCTCGGCGGTATGCCTGTGGGTCCGATATGGCAATGAGGTAAAGTTACCAAGGTAAGTGTGTAAGATAATCAGTCGAACGGCGGCATGAGGCTTAAATATCCAGCGATAGACATGTGCTAACTGTTACTGAGCTTCTTACTTCTCGTTGCGCCACCTATCGCCGGCCTTGGGTATGCACATCTGGCTCCGATGACGGCGGTCTAGGCGCTTCTTCCTTACGTCAGCTGCGGACGAACGGGCTGAGAAAAGAGCGAAATAGGGCCAGTAGGACAGGCCGACGGCGCGTCATCAGCGGAACCGCATCTCGCGCAATCGCAGTGGCTAATGCTCCACCTCCGCGCATCGTCGACAGGGTGGTAAGCGTCATGGTTGACGACTCGGTGACGAGTCGTCACCGGATTACGTAATCGTCACGTCACGTCTCGTTCTATGCCGTCCCGTCTCGTCATATGAGTCTCGTCACCGGTCGGTGACGATAAGCTAATCCCAATCGGGTAATTATCCATGGTGTTGAGTTTCTCGTGAGCACGGCCGCGACGCGTTCCCAATTAAAACACGCCATGTACGCAAGATCCACAGCAAATTTTCGCGTAGGTTCTCCCGCGCCCAGGGGACCCTGTATAAAAAACGCGCTACGACTTTTGCCCAGTATCAACCCCTACCCTCCCACGCCTCGCAAGCATTATGAACGACTCCCAAGACTCACGCGCGTCCTCCTTAGACCTCCTCTCGTCGCCTTCGCACTCCACTACCTCCCACGCTGTTACCGAAGCCGATATCGACCTGCTAAAGGTCCGCGATAGCTCATCGCGGATCATAAGCGGCCTCCGCTGGCGTATTCGCCACCGCACACAGGCAAGCGGCCACAAGCTGTCGTGGATCTTCGCCCATGGCGGTGACTGCGTCGATGATGCCGGTAATCGTTGGTTTGTATGCAAGTACTGCCACTACAAGGGTTACTACCATCATGGGGTGTATAAAATGTCAGGCACGCACGCTGCCGAGGCTCATTTGGACCGGGTATAGAATCGGGCGAATGCGAATGCGGGCAAGGATTG